>CAKOBA010000071.1:0-29564 GCA_932526495.1 Bombylius major
CCAGAAGCCTTACTTTGCGTTTTATATATGAATAAATTATCATTTTTTGCATAGGTTGAAAAGCTGTGGTGCGAAAACTAAAAGTCGCACAGCCAAGTTCTTTGCAGATTTGAATTAAGGACATCCCAAGTTATCATTTGCAATGTATCCCTTATTTTTACTCCTACCATTTCGTGAGTTATGACAAAATTCCAGAAGCCTTACTTTGCGTTTTATATATGAATAAATTATCATTTTTTGCATAGGTTGAAAAGCTGTGGTGCGAAAACTAAAAGTCGCACAGCCAAGTTCTTTGCAGATTTGAATTAAGGACATCCCAAGTTATCATTTGCAATGTATCCCTTATTTTTACTCCTACCATTTCGTGAGTTATGACAAAATTCCAGAAGCCTTACTTTGCGTTTTATATATGAATAAATTATCATTTTTTGCATAGGTTGAAAAGCTGTGGTGCGAAAACTAAAAGTCGCACAGCCAAGTTCTTTGCAGATTTGAATTAAGGACATCCCAAGTTATCATTTGCAATGTATCCCTTATTTTTACTCCTACCATTTCGTGAGTTATGACAAAATTCCAGAAGCCTTACTTTGCGTTTTATATATGAATAAATTATCATTTTTTGCATAGGTTGAAAAGCTGTGGTGCGAAAACTAAAAGTCGCACAGCCAAGTTCTTTGCAGATTTGAATTAAGGACATCCCAAGTTATCATTTGCAATGTATCCCTTATTTTTACTCCTACCATTTCGTGAGTTATGACAAAATTCCAGAAGCCTTACTTTGCGTTTTATATATGAATAAATTATCATTTTTTGCATAGGTTGAAAAGCTGTGGTGCGAAAACTAAAAGTCGCACAGCCAAGTTCTTTGCAGATTTGAATTAAGGACATCCCAAGTTATCATTTGCAATGTATCCCTTATTTTTACTCCTACCATTTCGTGAGTTATGACAAAATTCCAGAAGCCTTACTTTGCGTTTTATATATGAATAAATTATCATTTTTTGCATAGGTTGAAAAGCTGTGGTGCGAAAACTAAAAGTCGCACAGCCAAGTTCTTTGCAGATTTGAATTAAGGACATCCCAAGTTATCATTTGCAATGTATCCCTTATTTTTACTCCTACCATTTCGTGAGTTATGACAAAATTCCAGAAGCCTTACTTTGCGTTTTATATATGAATAAATTATCATTTTTTGCATAGGTTGAAAAGCTGTGGTGCGAAAACTAAAAGTCGCACAGCCAAGTTCTTTGCAGATTTGAATTAAGGACATCCCAAGTTATCATTTGCAATGTATCCCTTATTTTTACTCCTACCATTTCGTGAGTTATGACAAAATTCCAGAAGCCTTACTTTGCGTTTTATATATGAATAAATTATCATTTTTTGCATAGGTTGAAAAGCTGTGGTGCGAAAACTAAAAGTCGCACAGCCAAGTCCTTTGCAGATTTGAATTAAGGACATCCCAAGTTATCATTTGCAATGTATCCCTTATTTTTACTCCTACCATTTCGTGAGTTATGACAAAATTCCAGAAGCCTTACTTTGCGTTTTATATATGAATAAATTATCATTTTTTGCATAGGTTGAAAAGCTGTGGTGCGAAAACTAAAAGTCGCACAGCCAAGTTCTTTGCAGATTTGAATTAAGGACATCCCAAGTTATCATTTGCAATGTATCCCTTATTTTTACTCCTACCATTTCGTGAGTTATGACAAAATTCCAGAAGCCTTACTTTGCGTTTTATATATGAATAAATTATCATTTTTTGCATAGGTTGAAAAGCTGTGGTGCGAAAACTAAAAGTCGCACAGCCAAGTTCTTTGCAGATTTGAATTAAGGACATCCCAAGTTATCATTTGCAATGTATCCCTTATTTTTACTCCTACCATTTCGTGAGTTATGACAAAATTCCAGAAGCCTTACTTTGCGTTTTATATATGAATAAATTATCATTTTTTGCATAGGTTGAAAAGCTGTGGTGCGAAAACTAAAAGTCGCACAGCCGAGTTCTTTGCAGATTTGAATTAAGGACATCCCAAGTTATCATTTGCAATGTAACCCTTATTTTTACTCCTACCATTTCGTGAGTTATGACAAAATTCCAGAAGCCTTACTTTGCGTTTTATATATGAATAAATTATCATTTTTTGCATAGGTTGAAAAGCTGTGGTGCGAAAACTAAAAGTCGCACAGCCAAGTCCTTTGCAGATTTGAATTAAGGACATCCCAAGTTATCATTTGCAATGTATCCCTTATTTTTACTCCTACCATTTCGTGAGTTATGACAAAATTCCAGAAGCCTTACTTTGCGTTTTATATATGAATAAATTATCATTTTTTGCATAGGTTGAAAAGCTGTGGTGCGAAAACTAAAAGTCGCACAGCCAAGTCCTTTGCAGATTTGAATTAAGGACATCCCAAGTTATCATTTGCAATGTATCCCTTATTTTTACTCCTACCATTTCGTGAGTTATGACAAAATTCCAGAAGCCTTACTTTGCGTTTTATATATGAATAAATTATCATTTTTTGCATAGGTTGAAAAGCTGTGGTGCGAAAACTAAAAGTCGCACAGCCAAGTCCTTTGCAGATTTGAATTAAGGACATCCCAAGTTATCATTTGCAATGTATCCCTTATTTTTACTCTTACCATTTCGTGAGTTATGACAAAATTCCAGAAGCCTTACTTTGCGTTTTATATATGAATAAATTATCATTTTTTGCATAGGTTGAAAAGCTGTGGTGCGAAAACTAAAAGTCGCACAGCCAAGTCCTTTGCAGATTTGAATTAAGGACATCCCAAGTTATCATTTGCAATGTATCCCTTATTTTTACTCCTACCATTTCGTGAGTTATGACAAAATTCCAGAAGCCTTACTTTGCGTTTTATATATGAATAAATTATCATTTTTTGCATAGGTTGAAAAGCTGTGGTGCGAAAACTAAAAGTCGCACAGCCAAGTTCTTTGCAGATTTGAATTAAGGACATCCCAAGTTATCATTTGCAATGTATCCCTTATTTTTACTCCTACCATTTCGTGAGTTATGACAAAATTCCAGAAGCCTTACTTTGCGTTTTATATATGAATAAATTATCATTTTTTGCATAGGTTGAAAAGCTGTGGTGCGAAAACTAAAAGTCGCACAGCCAAGTTCTTTGCAGATTTGAATTAAGGACATCCCAAGTTATCATTTGCAATGTATCCCTTATTTTTACTCCTACCATTTCGTGAGTTATGACAAAATTCCAGAAGCCTTACTTTGCGTTTTATATATGAATAAATTATCATTTTTTGCATAGGTTGAAAAGCTGTGGTGCGAAAACTAAAAGTCGCACAGCCAAGTTCTTTGCAGATTTGAATTAAGGACATCCCAAGTTATCATTTGCAATGTATCCCTTATTTTTACTCCTACCATTTCGTGAGTTATGACAAAATTCCAGAAGCCTTACTTTGCGTTTTATATATGAATAAATTATCATTTTTTGCATAGGTTGAAAAGCTGTGGTGCGAAAACTAAAAGTCGCACAGCCAAGTTCTTTGCAGATTTGAATTAAGGACATCCCAAGTTATCATTTTCAATGTTCCCTTTTTTTTTACTCCTACCATTTCGTGAGTTATGACAAAATTCCAGAAGCCTTACTTTGCGTTTTATATATGAATAAATTATCATTTTTTGCATAGGTTGAAAAGCTGTGGTGCGAAAACTAAAAGTCGCACAGCCAAGTCCTTTGCAGATTTGAATTAAGGACATCCCAAGTTATCATTTGCAATGTATCCCTTATTTTTACTCCTACCATTTCGTGAGTTATGACAAAATTCCAGAAGCCTTACTTTGCGTTTTATATATGAATAAATTATCATTTTTTGCATAGGTTGAAAAGCTGTGGTGCGAAAACTAAAAGTCGCACAGCCAAGTCCTTTGCAGATTTGAATTAAGGACATCCCAAGTTATCATTTGCAATGTAACCCTTATTTTTACTCCTACCATTTCGTGAGTTATGACAAAATTCCAGAAGCCTTACTTTGCGTTTTATATATGAATAAATTATCATTTTTTGCATAGGTTGAAAAGCTGTGGTGCGAAAACTAAAAGTCGCACAGCCAAGTCCTTTGCAGATTTGAATTAAGGACATCCCAAGTTATCATTTGCAATGTAACCCTTATTTTTACTCCTACCATTTCGTGAGTTATGACAAAATTCCAGAAGCCTTACTTTGCGTTTTATATATGAATAAATTATCATTTTTTGCATAGGTTGAAAAGCTGTGGTGCGAAAACTAAAAGTCGCAAAGCCAAGTTCTTTGCAGATTTGAATTAAGGACATCCCAAGTTATCATTTGCAATGTATCCCTTATTTTTACTCCTACCATTTCGTGAGTTATGACAAAATTCCAGAAGCCTTACTTTGCGTTTTATATATGAATAAATTATCATTTTTTGCATAGGTTGAAAAGCTGTGGTGCGAAAACTAAAAGTCGCACAGCCAAGTTCTTTGCAGATTTGAATTAAGGACATCCCAAGTTATCATTTTCAATGTTCCCTTTTTTTTTACTCCTACCATTTCGTGAGTTATGACAAAATTCCAGAAGCCTTACTTTGCGTTTTATATATGAATAAATTATCATTTTTTGCATAGGTTGAAAAGCTGTGGTGCGAAAACTAAAAGTCGCACAGCCAAGTCCTTTGCAGATTTGAATTAAGGACATCCCAAGTTATCATTTGCAATGTATCCCTTATTTTTACTCCTACCATTTCGTGAGTTATGACAAAATTCCAGAAGCCTTACTTTGCGTTTTATATATGAATAAATTATCATTTTTTGCATAGGTTGAAAAGCTGTGGTGCGAAAACTAAAAGTCGCACAGCCAAGTCCTTTGCAGATTTGAATTAAGGACATCCCAAGTTATCATTTGCAATGTATCCCTTATTTTTACTCCTACCATTTCGTGAGTTATGACAAAATTCCAGAAGCCTTACTTTGCGTTTTATATATGAATAAATTATCATTTTTTGCATAGGTTGAAAAGCTGTGGTGCGAAAACTAAAAGTCGCACAGCCAAGTTCTTTGCAGATTTGAATTAAGGACATCCCAAGTTATCATTTGCAATGTATCCCTTATTTTTACTCCTACCATTTCGTGAGTTATGACAAAATTCCAGAAGCCTTACTTTGCGTTTTATATATGAATAAATTATCATTTTTTGCATAGGTTGAAAAGCTGTGGTGCGAAAACTAAAAGTCGCACAGCCAAGTTCTTTGCAGATTTGAATTAAGGACATCCCAAGTTATCATTTGCAATGTATCCCTTATTTTTACTCCTACCATTTCGTGAGTTATGACAAAATTCCAGAAGCCTTACTTTGCGTTTTATATATGAATAAATTATCATTTTTTGCATAGGTTGAAAAGCTGTGGTGCGAAAACTAAAAGTCGCAAAGCCAAGTTCTTTGCAGATTTGAATTAAGGACATCCCAAGTTATCATTTGCAATGTATCCCTTATTTTTACTCCTACCATTTCGTGAGTTATGACAAAATTCCAGAAGCCTTACTTTGCGTTTTATATATGAATAAATTATCATTTTTTGCATAGGTTGAAAAGCTGTGGTGCAAAAACTAAAAGTCGCACAGCCAAGTCCTTTGCAGATTTGAATTAAGGACATCCCAAGTTATCATTTGCAATGTATCCCTTATTTTTACTCCTACCATTTCGTGAGTTATGACAAAATTCCAGAAGCCTTACTTTGCGTTTTATATATGAATAAATTATCATTTTTTGCATAGGTTGAAAAGCTGTGGTGCGAAAACTAAAAGTCGCACAGCCAAGTTCTTTGCAGATTTGAATTAAGGACATCCCAAGTTATCATTTGCAATGTATCCCTTATTTTTACTCCTACCATTTCGTGAGTTATGACAAAATTCCAGAAGCCTTACTTTGCGTTTTATATATGAATAAATTATCATTTTTTGCATAGGTTGAAAAGCTGTGGTGCGAAAACTAAAAGTCGCACAGCCAAGTTCTTTGCAGATTTGAATTAAGGACATCCCAAGTTATCATTTGCAATGTATCCCTTATTTTTACTCCTACCATTTCGTGAGTTATGACAAAATTCCAGAAGCCTTACTTTGCGTTTTATATATGAATAAATTATCATTTTTTGCATAGGTTGAAAAGCTGTGGTGCGAAAACTAAAAGTCGCACAGCCAAGTTCTTTGCAGATTTGAATTAAGGACATCCCAAGTTATCATTTGCAATGTATCCCTTATTTTTACTCCTACCATTTCGTGAGTTATGACAAAATTCCAGAAGCCTTACTTTGCGTTTTATATATGAATAAATTATCATTTTTTGCATAGGTTGAAAAGCTGTGGTGCGAAAACTAAAAGTCGCACAGCCAAGTCCTTTGCAGATTTGAATTAAGGACATCCCAAGTTATCATTTGCAATGTATCCCTTATTTTTACTCCTACCATTTCGTGAGTTACGACAAAATTCCAGAAGCCTTACTTTGCGTTTTATATATGAATAAATTATCATTTTTTGCATAGGTTGAAAAGCTGTGGTGCGAAAACTAAAAGTCGCACAGCCAAGTTCTTTGCAGATTTGAATTAAGGACATCCCAAGTTATCATTTGCAATGTATCCCTTATTTTTACTCCTACCATTTCGTGAGTTATGACAAAATTCCAGAAGCCTTACTTTGCGTTTTATATATGAATAAATTATCATTTTTTGCATAGGTTGAAAAGCTGTGGTGCGAAAACTAAAAGTCGCACAGCCAAGTTCTTTGCAGATTTGAATTAAGGACATCCCAAGTTATCATTTGCAATGTATCCCTTATTTTTACTCCTACCATTTCGTGAGTTATGACAAAATTCCAGAAGCCTTACTTTGCGTTTTATATATGAATAAATTATCATTTTTTGCATAGGTTGAAAAGCTGTGGTGCGAAAACTAAAAGTCGCACAGCCAAGTTCTTTGCAGATTTGAATTAAGGACATCCCAAGTTATCATTTGCAATGTATCCCTTATTTTTACTCCTACCATTTCGTGAGTTATGACAAAATTCCAGAAGCCTTACTTTGCGTTTTATATATGAATAAATTATCATTTTTTGCATAGGTTGAAAAGCTGTGGTGCGAAAACTAAAAGTCGCACAGCCAAGTCCTTTGCAGATTTGAATTAAGGACATCCCAAGTTATCATTTGCAATGTATCCCTTATTTTTACTCCTACCATTTCGTGAGTTATGACAAAATTCCAGAAGCCTTACTTTGCGTTTTATATATGAATAAATTATCATTTTTTGCATAGGTTGAAAAGCTGTGGTGCGAAAACTAAAAGTCGCACAGCCAAGTCCTTTGCAGATTTGAATTAAGGACATCCCAAGTTATCATTTGCAATGTATCCCTTATTTTTACTCCTACCATTTCGTGAGTTATGACAAAATTCCAGAAGCCTTACTTTGCGTTTTATATATGAATAAATTATCATTTTTTGCATAGGTTGAAAAGCTGTGGTGCGAAAACTAAAAGTCGCACAGCCGAGTTCTTTGCAGATTTGAATTAAGGACATCCCAAGTTATCATTTGCAATGTAACCCTTATTTTTACTCCTACCATTTCGTGAGTTATGACAAAATTCCAGAAGCCTTACTTTGCGTTTTATATATGAATAAATTATCATTTTTTGCATAGGTTGAAAAGCTGTGGTGCGAAAACTAAAAGTCGCACAGCCAAGTTCTTTGCAGATTTGAATTAAGGACATCCCAAGTTATCATTTGCAATGTATCCCTTATTTTTACTCCTACCATTTCGTGAGTTATGACAAAATTCCAGAAGCCTTACTTTGCGTTTTATATATGAATAAATTATCATTTTTTGCATAGGTTGAAAAGCTGTGGTGCGAAAACTAAAAGTCGCACAGCCAAGTTCTTTGCAGATTTGAATTAAGGACATCCCAAGTTATCATTTTCAATGTTCCCTTTTTTTTTACTCCTACCATTTCGTGAGTTATGACAAAATTCCAGAAGCCTTACTTTGCGTTTTATATATGAATAAATTATCATTTTTTGCATAGGTTGAAAAGCTGTGGTGCGAAAACTAAAAGTCGCAAAGCCAAGTTCTTTGCAGATTTGAATTAAGGACATCCCAAGTTATCATTTGCAATGTATCCCTTATTTTTACTCCTACCATTTCGTGAGTTATGACAAAATTCCAGAAGCCTTACTTTGCGTTTTATATATGAATAAATTATCATTTTTTGCATAGGTTGAAAAGCTGTGGTGCGAAAACTAAAAGTCGCACAGCCAAGTTCTTTGCAGATTTGAATTAAGGACATCCCAAGTTATCATTTGCAATGTATCCCTTATTTTTACTCCTACCATTTCGTGAGTTATGACAAAATTCCAGAAGCCTTACTTTGCGTTTTATATATGAATAAATTATCATTTTTTGCATAGGTTGAAAAGCTGTGGTGCGAAAACTAAAAGTCGCACAGCCAAGTTCTTTGCAGATTTGAATTAAGGACATCCCAAGTTATCATTTGCAATGTATCCCTTATTTTTACTCCTACCATTTCGTGAGTTATGACAAAATTCCAGAAGCCTTACTTTGCGTTTTATATATGAATAAATTATCATTTTTTGCATAGGTTGAAAAGCTGTGGTGCGAAAACTAAAAGTCGCACAGCCAAGTTCTTTGCAGATTTGAATTAAGGACATCCCAAGTTATCATTTTCAATGTTCCCTTTTTTTTTACTCCTACCATTTCGTGAGTTATGACAAAATTCCAGAAGCCTTACTTTGCGTTTTATATATGAATAAATTATCATTTTTTGCATAGGTTGAAAAGCTGTGGTGCGAAAACTAAAAGTCGCACAGCCAAGTCCTTTGCAGATTTGAATTAAGGACATCCCAAGTTATCATTTGCAATGTATCCCTTATTTTTACTCCTACCATTTCGTGAGTTATGACAAAATTCCAGAAGCCTTACTTTGCGTTTTATATATGAATAAATTATCATTTTTTGCATAGGTTGAAAAGCTGTGGTGCGAAAACTAAAAGTCGCACAGCCAAGTTCTTTGCAGATTTGAATTAAGGACATCCCAAGTTATCATTTGCAATGTATCCCTTATTTTTACTCCTACCATTTCGTGAGTTATGACAAAATTCCAGAAGCCTTACTTTGCGTTTTATATATGAATAAATTATCATTTTTTGCATAGGTTGAAAAGCTGTGGTGCGAAAACTAAAAGTCGCACAGCCAAGTTCTTTGCAGATTTGAATTAAGGACATCCCAAGTTATCATTTGCAATGTATCCCTTATTTTTACTCCTACCATTTCGTGAGTTATGACAAAATTCCAGAAGCCTTACTTTGCGTTTTATATATGAATAAATTATCATTTTTTGCATAGGTTGAAAAGCTGTGGTGCGAAAACTAAAAGTCGCAAAGCCAAGTTCTTTGCAGATTTGAATTAAGGACATCCCAAGTTATCATTTGCAATGTATCCCTTATTTTTACTCCTACCATTTCGTGAGTTATGACAAAATTCCAGAAGCCTTACTTTGCGTCTTATATATGAATAAATTATCATTTTTTGCATAGGTTGAAAAGCTGTGGTGCGAAAACTAAAAGTCGCACAGCCAAGTTCTTTGCAGATTTGAATTAAGGACATCCCAAGTTATCATTTGCAATGTATCCCTTATTTTTACTCCTACCATTTCGTGAGTTATGACAAAATTCCAGAAGCCTTACTTTGCGTTTTATATATGAATAAATTATCATTTTTTGCATAGGTTGAAAAGCTGTGGTGCGAAAACTAAAAGTCGCACAGCCAAGTCCTTTGCAGATTTGAATTAAGGACATCCCAAGTTATCATTTGCAATGTATCCCTTATTTTTACTCCTACCATTTCGTGAGTTATGACAAAATTCCAGAAGCCTTACTTTGCGTTTTATATATGAATAAATTATCATTTTTTGCATAGGTTGAAAAGCTGTGGTGCGAAAACTAAAAGTCGCACAGCCAAGTTCTTTGCAGATTTGAATTAAGGACATCCCAAGTTATCATTTGCAATGTATCCCTTATTTTTACTCCTACCATTTCGTGAGTTATGACAAAATTCCAGAAGCCTTACTTTGCGTTTTATATATGAATAAATTATCATTTTTTGCATAGGTTGAAAAGCTGTGGTGCGAAAACTAAAAGTCGCACAGCCAAGTCCTTTGCAGATTTGAATTAAGGACATCCCAAGTTATCATTTGCAATGTATCCCTTATTTTTACTCCTACCATTTCGTGAGTTACTACAAAATTCCAGAAGCCTTACTTTGCGTTTTATATATGAATAAATTATCATTTTTTGCATAGGTTGAAAAGCTGTGGTGCAAAAACTAAAAGTCGCACAGCCAAGTCCTTTGCAGATTTGAATTAAGGACATCCCAAGTTATCATTTGCAATGTATCCCTTATTTTTACTCCTACCATTTCGTGAGTTATGACAAAATTCCAGAAGCCTTACTTTGCGTTTTATATATGAATAAATTATCATTTTTTGCATAGGTTGAAAAGCTGTGGTGCGAAAACTAAAAGTCGCACAGCCAAGTTCTTTGCAGATTTGAATTAAGGACATCCCAAGTTATCATTTGCAATGTAACCCTTATTTTTACTCCTACCATTTCGTGAGTTATGACAAAATTCCAGAAGCCTTACTTTGCGTTTTATATATGAATAAATTATCATTTTTTGCATAGGTTGAAAAGCTGTGGTGCGAAAACTAAAAGTCGCACAGCCAAGTTCTTTGCAGATTTGAATTAAGGACATCCCAAGTTATCATTTGCAATGTATCCCTTATTTTTACTCCTACCATTTCGTGAGTTATGACAAAATTCCAGAAGCCTTACTTTGCGTTTTATATATGAATAAATTATCATTTTTTGCATAGGTTGAAAAGCTGTGGTGCGAAAACTAAAAGTCGCACAGCCAAGTTCTTTGCAGATTTGAATTAAGGACATCCCAAGTTATCATTTGCAATGTATCCCTTATTTTTACTCCTACCATTTCGTGAGTTATGACAAAATTCCAGAAGCCTTACTTTGCGTTTTATATATGAATAAATTATCATTTTTTGCATAGGTTGAAAAGCTGTGGTGCGAAAACTAAAAGTCGCACAGCCAAGTCCTTTGCAGATTTGAATTAAGGACATCCCAAGTTATCATTTGCAATGTATCCCTTATTTTTACTCCTACCATTTCGTGAGTTATGACAAAATTCCAGAAGCCTTACTTTGCGTTTTATATATGAATAAATTATCATTTTTTGCATAGGTTGAAAAGCTGTGGTGCGAAAACTAAAAGTCGCACAGCCGAGTTCTTTGCAGATTTGAATTAAGGACATCCCAAGTTATCATTTGCAATGTAACCCTTATTTTTACTCCTACCATTTCGTGAGTTATGACAAAATTCCAGAAGCCTTACTTTGCGTTTTATATATGAATAAATTATCATTTTTTGCATAGGTTGAAAAGCTGTGGTGCGAAAACTAAAAGTCGCACAGCCAAGTTCTTTGCAGATTTGAATTAAGGACATCCCAAGTTATCATTTGCAATGTATCCCTTATTTTTACTCCTACCATTTCGTGAGTTATGACAAAATTCCAGAAGCCTTACTTTGCGTTTTATATATGAATAAATTATCATTTTTTGCATAGGTTGAAAAGCTGTGGTGCGAAAACTAAAAGTCGCACAGCCAAGTCCTTTGCAGATTTGAATTAAGGACATCCCAAGTTATCATTTGCAATGTATCCCTTATTTTTACTCCTACCATTTCGTGAGTTATGACAAAATTCCAGAAGCCTTACTTTGCGTCTTATATATGAATAAATTATCATTTTTTGCATAGGTTGAAAAGCTGTGGTGCGAAAACTAAAAGTCGCACAGCCAAGTCCTTTGCAGATTTGAATTAAGGACATCCCAAGTTATCATTTGCAATGTATCCCTTATTTTTACTCCTACCATTTCGTGAGTTATGACAAAATTCCAGAAGCCTTACTTTGCGTTTTATATATGAATAAATTATCATTTTTTGCATAGGTTGAAAAGCTGTGGTGCGAAAACTAAAAGTCGCACAGCCAAGTTCTTTGCAGATTTGAATTAAGGACATCCCAAGTTATCATTTGCAATGTATCCCTTATTTTTACTCCTACCATTTCGTGAGTTATGACAAAATTCCAGAAGCCTTACTTTGCGTTTTATATATGAATAAATTATCATTTTTTGCATAGGTTGAAAAGCTGTGGTGCGAAAACTAAAAGTCGCACAGCCAAGTTCTTTGCAGATTTGAATTAAGGACATCCCAAGTTATCATTTGCAATGTATCCCTTATTTTTACTCCTACCATTTCGTGAGTTATGACAAAATTCCAGAAGCCTTACTTTGCGTTTTATATATGAATAAATTATCATTTTTTGCATAGGTTGAAAAGCTGTGGTGCGAAAACTAAAAGTCGCACAGCCGAGTTCTTTGCAGATTTGAATTAAGGACATCCCAAGTTATCATTTGCAATGTAACCCTTATTTTTACTCCTACCATTTCGTGAGTTATGACAAAATTCCAGAAGCCTTACTTTGCGTTTTATATATGAATAAATTATCATTTTTTGCATAGGTTGAAAAGCTGTGGTGCGAAAACTAAAAGTCGCACAGCCAAGTTCTTTGCAGATTTGAATTAAGGACATCCCAAGTTATCATTTGCAATGTTCCCTTATTTTTACTCCTACCATTTCGTGAGTTACGACAAAATTCCAGAAGCCTTACTTTGCGTTTTATATATGAATAAATTATCATTTTTTGCATAGGTTGAAAAGCTGTGGTGCGAAAACTAAAAGTCGCACAGCCAAGTTCTTTGCAGATTTGAATTAAGGACATCCCAAGTTATCATTTGCAATGTATCCCTTATTTTTACTCCTACCATTTCGTGAGTTATGACAAAATTCCAGAAGCCTTACTTTGCGTTTTATATATGAATAAATTATCATTTTTTGCATAGGTTGAAAAGCTGTGGTGCGAAAACTAAAAGTCGCACAGCCAAGTTCTTTGCAGATTTGAATTAAGGACATCCCAAGTTATCATTTGCAATGTATCCCTTATTTTTACTCCTACCATTTCGTGAGTTATGACAAAATTCCAGAAGCCTTACTTTGCGTTTTATATATGAATAAATTATCATTTTTTGCATAGGTTGAAAAGCTGTGGTGCGAAAACTAAAAGTCGCACAGCCAAGTTCTTTGCAGATTTGAATTAAGGACATCCCAAGTTATCATTTGCAATGTATCCCTTATTTTTACTCCTACCATTTCGTGAGTTATGACAAAATTCCAGAAGCCTTACTTTGCGTTTTATATATGAATAAATTATCATTTTTTGCATAGGTTGAAAAGCTGTGGTGCGAAAACTAAAAGTCGCACAGCCAAGTTCTTTGCAGATTTGAATTAAGGACATCCCAAGTTATCATTTGCAATGTATCCCTTATTTTTACTCCTACCATTTCGTGAGTTACGACAAAATTCCAGAAGCCTTACTTTGCGTTTTATATATGAATAAATTATCATTTTTTGCATAGGTTGAAAAGCTGTGGTGCGAAAACTAAAAGTCGCACAGCCAAGTTCTTTGCAGATTTGAATTAAGGACATCCCAAGTTATCATTTGCAATGTATCCCTTATTTTTACTCCTACCATTTCGTGAGTTATGACAAAATTCCAGAAGCCTTACTTTGCGTTTTATATATGAATAAATTATCATTTTTTGCATAGGTTGAAAAGCTGTGGTGCGAAAACTAAAAGTCGCACAGCCGAGTTCTTTGCAGATTTGAATTAAGGACATCCCAAGTTATCATTTGCAATGTAACCCTTATTTTTACTCCTACCATTTCGTGAGTTATGACAAAATTCCAGAAGCCTTACTTTGCGTTTTATATATGAATAAATTATCATTTTTTGCATAGGTTGAAAAGCTGTGGTGCGAAAACTAAAAGTCGCACAGCCAAGTTCTTTGCAGATTTGAATTAAGGACATCCCAAGTTATCATTTGCAATGTATCCCTTATTTTTACTCCTACCATTTCGTGAGTTATGACAAAATTCCAGAAGCCTTACTTTGCGTTTTATATATGAATAAATTATCATTTTTTGCATAGGTTGAAAAGCTGTGGTGCGAAAACTAAAAGTCGCACAGCCAAGTTCTTTGCAGATTTGAATTAAGGACATCCCAAGTTATCATTTGCAATGTATCCCTTATTTTTACTCCTACCATTTCGTGAGTTATGACAAAATTCCAGAAGCCTTACTTTGCGTTTTATATATGAATAAATTATCATTTTTTGCATAGGTTGAAAAGCTGTGGTGCGAAAACTAAAAGTCGCACAGCCAAGTTCTTTGCAGATTTGAATTAAGGACATCCCAAGTTATCATTTGCAATGTATCCCTTATTTTTACTCCTACCATTTCGTGAGTTATGACAAAATTCCAGAAGCCTTACTTTGCGTTTTATATATGAATAAATTATCATTTTTTGCATAGGTTGAAAAGCTGTGGTGCGAAAACTAAAAGTCGCACAGCCAAGTTCTTTGCAGATTTGAATTAAGGACATCCCAAGTTATCATTTGCAATGTATCCCTTATTTTTACTCCTACCATTTCGTGAGTTATGACAAAATTCCAGAAGCCTTACTTTGCGTTTTATATATGAATAAATTATCATTTTTTGCATAGGTTGAAAAGCTGTGGTGCGAAAACTAAAAGTCGCACAGCCAAGTCCTTTGCAGATTTGAATTAAGGACATCCCAAGTTATCATTTGCAATGTATCCCTTATTTTTACTCCTACCATTTCGTGAGTTATGACAAAATTCCAGAAGCCTTACTTTGCGTTTTATATATGAATAAATTATCATTTTTTGCATAGGTTGAAAAGCTGTGGTGCGAAAACTAAAAGTCGCACAGCCAAGTTCTTTGCAGATTTGAATTAAGGACATCCCAAGTTATCATTTGCAATGTATCCCTTATTTTTACTCCTACCATTTCGTGAGTTATGACAAAATTCCAGAAGCCTTACTTTGCGTTTTATATATGAATAAATTATCATTTTTTGCATAGGTTGAAAAGCTGTGGTGCGAAAACTAAAAGTCGCACAGCCAAGTTCTTTGCAGATTTGAATTAAGGACATCCCAAGTTATCATTTGCAATGTATCCCTTATTTTTACTCCTACCATTTCGTGAGTTATGACAAAATTCCAGAAGCCTTACTTTGCGTTTTATATATGAATAAATTATCATTTTTTGCATAGGTTGAAAAGCTGTGGTGCGAAAACTAAAAGTCGCACAGCCAAGTTCTTTGCAGATTTGAATTAAGGACATCCCAAGTTATCATTTGCAATGTATTCCTTATTTTTACTCCTACCATTTCGTGAGTTATGACAAAATTCCAGAAGCCTTACTTTGCGTTTTATATATGAATAAATTATCATTTTTTGCATAGGTTGAAAAGCTGTGGTGCGAAAACTAAAAGTCGCACAGCCAAGTTCTTTGCAGATTTGAATTAAGGACATCCCAAGTTATCATTTGCAATGTATCCCTTATTTTTACTCCTACCATTTCGTGAGTTATGACAAAATTCCAGAAGCCTTACTTTGCGTTTTATATATGAATAAATTATCATTTTTTGCATAGGTTGAAAAGCTGTGGTGCGAAAACTAAAAGTCGCACAGCCAAGTTCTTTGCAGATTTGAATTAAGGACATCCCAAGTTATCATTTGCAATGTATCCCTTATTTTTACTCCTACCATTTCGTGAGTTATGACAAAATTCCAGAAGCCTTACTTTGCGTTTTATATATGAATAAATTATCATTTTTTGCATAGGTTGAAAAGCTGTGGTGCGAAAACTAAAAGTCGCACAGCCAAGTCCTTTGCAGATTTGAATTAAGGACATCCCAAGTTATCATTTGCAATGTATCCCTTATTTTTACTCCTACCATTTCGTGAGTTATGACAAAATTCCAGAAGCCTTACTTTGCGTTTTATATATGAATAAATTATCATTTTTTGCATAGGTTGAAAAGCTGTGGTGCGAAAACTAAAAGTCGCACAGCCAAGTCCTTTGCAGATTTGAATTAAGGACATCCCAAGTTATCATTTGCAATGTAACCCTTATTTTTACTCCTACCATTTCGTGAGTTATGACAAAATTCCAGAAGCCTTACTTTGCGTTTTATATATGAATAAATTATCATTTTTTGCATAGGTTGAAAAGCTGTGGTGCGAAAACTAAAAGTCGCACAGCCAAGTTCTTTGCAGATTTGAATTAAGGACATCCCAAGTTATCATTTGCAATGTATCCCTTATTTTTACTCCTACCATTTCGTGAGTTATGACAAAATTCCAGAAGCCTTACTTTGCGTTTTATATATGAATAAATTATCACTTTTTGCATAGGTTGAAAAGCTGTGGTGCGAAAACTAAAAGTCGCACAGCCAAGTTCTTTGCAGATTTGAATTAAGGACATCCCAAGTTATCATTTGCAATGTATCCCTTATTTTTACTCCTACCATTTCGTGAGTTATGACAAAATTCCAGAAGCCTTACTTTGCGTTTTATATATGAATAAATTATCATTTTTTGCATAGGTTGAAAAGCTGTGGTGCGAAAACTAAAAGTCGCACAGCCAAGTTCTTTGCAGATTTGAATTAAGGACATCCCAAGTTATCATTTGCAATGTATCCCTTATTTTTACTCCTACCATTTCGTGAGTTATGACAAAATTCCAGAAGCCTTACTTTGCGTTTTATATATGAATAAATTATCATTTTTTGCATAGGTTGAAAAGCTGTGGTGCAAAAACTAAAAGTCGCACAGCCAAGTCCTTTGCAGATTTGAATTAAGGACATCCCAAGTTATCATTTGCAATGTATCCCTTATTTTTACTCCTACCATTTCGTGAGTTATGACAAAATTCCAGAAGCCTTACTTTGCGTTTTATATATGAATAAATTATCATTTTTTGCATAGGTTGAAAAGCTGTGGTGCGAAAACTAAAAGTCGCACAGCCAAGTTCTTTGCAGATTTGAATTAAGGACATCCCAAGTTATCATTTGCAATGTATCCCTTATTTTTACTCCTACCATTTCGTGAGTTATGGCAAAATTCCAGAAGCCTTACTTTGCGTTTTATATATGAATAAATTATCATTTTTTGCATAGGTTGAAAAGCTGTGGTGCGAAAACTAAAAGTCGCACAGCCAAGTCCTTTGCAGATTTGAATTAAGGACATCCCAAGTTATCATTTGCAATGTATCCCTTATTTTTACTCCTACCATTTCGTGAGTTATGACAAAATTCCAGAAGCCTTACTTTGCGTTTTATATATGAATAAATTATCATTTTTTGCATAGGTTGAAAAGCTGTGGTGCGAAAACTAAAAGTCGCACAGCCAAGTCCTTTGCAGATTTGAATTAAGGACATCCCAAGTTATCATTTGCAATGTATCCCTTATTTTTACTCCTACCATTTCGTGAGTTATGACAAAATTCCAGAAGCCTTACTTTGCGTTTTATATATGAATAAATTATCATTTTTTGCATAGGTTGAAAAGCTGTGGTGCGAAAACTAAAAGTCGCACAGCCAAGTTCTTTGCAGATTTGAATTAAGGACATCCCAAGTTATCATTTGCAATGTATCCCTTATTTTTACTCCTACCATTTCGTGAGTTATGACAAAATTCCAGAAGCCTTACTTTGCGTTTTATATATGAATAAATTATCATTTTTTGCATAGGTTGAAAAGCTGTGGTGCAAAAACTAAAAGTCGCACAGCCAAGTCCTTTGCAGATTTGAATTAAGGACATCCCAAGTTATCATTTGCAATGTATCCCTTATTTTTACTCCTACCATTTCGTGAGTTATGACAAAATTCCAGAAGCCTTACTTTGCGTTTTATATATGAATAAATTATCATTTTTTGCATAGGTTGAAAAGCTGTGGTGCGAAAACTAAAAGTCGCACAGCCAAGTTCTTTGCAGATTTGAATTAAGGACATCCCAAGTTATCATTTGCAATGTATCCCTTATTTTTACTCCTACCATTTCGTGAGTTATGACAAAATTCCAGAAGCCTTACTTTGCGTTTTATATATGAATAAATTATCATTTTTTGCATAGGTTGAAAAGCTGTGGTGCGAAAACTAAAAGTCGCACAGCCGAGTTCTTTGCAGATTTGAATTAAGGACATCCCAAGTTATCATTTGCAATGTATCCCTTATTTTTACTCCTACCATTTCGTGAGTTATGACAAAATTCCAGAAGCCTTACTTTGCGTTTTATATATGAATAAATTATCATTTTTTGCATAGGTTGAAAAGCTGTGGTGCGAAAACTAAAAGTCGCACAGCCAAGTTCTTTGCAGATTTGAATTAAGGACATCCCAAGTTATCATTTGCAATGTATCCCTTATTTTTACTCCTACCATTTCGTGAGTTATGACAAAATTCCAGAAGCCTTACTTTGCGTTTTATATATGAATAAATTATCATTTTTTGCATAGGTTGAAAAGCTGTGGTGCGAAAACTAAAAGTCGCAAAGCCAAGTTCTTTGCAGATTTGAATTAAGGACATCCCAAGTTATCATTTGCAATGTATCCCTTATTTTTACTCCTACCATTTCGTGAGTTATGACAAAATTCCAGAAGCCTTACTTTGCGTTTTATATATGAATAAATTATCATTTTTTGCATAGGTTGAAAAGCTGTGGTGCGAAAACTAAAAGTCGCACAGCCAAGTTCTTTGCAGATTTGAATTAAGGACATCCCAAGTTATCATTTGCAATGTATCCCTTATTTTTACTCCTACCATTTCGTGAGTTATGACAAAATTCCAGAAGCCTTACTTTGCGTTTTATATATGAATAAATTATCATTTTTTGCATAGGTTGAAAAGCTGTGGTGCGAAAACTAAAAGTCGCACAGCCAAGTTCTTTGCAGATTTGAATTAAGGACATCCCAAGTTATCATTTGCAATGTATCCCTTATTTTTACTCCTACCATTTCGTGAGTTACGACAAAATTCCAGAAGCCTTACTTTGCGTTTTATATATGAATAAATTATCATTTTTTGCATAGGTTGAAAAGCTGTGGTGCGAAAACTAAAAGTCGCACAGCCAAGTTCTTTGCAGATTTGAATTAAGGACATCCCAAGTTATCATTTGCAATGTATCCCTTATTTTTACTCCTACCATTTCGTGAGTTATGACAAAATTCCAGAAGCCTTACTTTGCGTTTTATATATGAATAAATTATCATTTTTTGCATAGGTTGAAAAGCTGTGGTGCGAAAACTAAAAGTCGCACAGCCAAGTTCTTTGCAGATTTGAATTAAGGACATCCCAAGTTATCATTTGCAATGTATCCCTTATTTTTACTCCTACCATTTCGTGAGTTATGACAAAATTCCAGAAGCCTTACTTTGCGTTTTATATATGAATAAATTATCATTTTTTGCATAGGTTGAAAAGCTGTGGTGCGAAAACTAAAAGTCGCACAGCCAAGTCCTTTGCAGATTTGAATTAAGGACATCCCAAGTTATCATTTGCAATGTATCCCTTATTTTTACTCCTACCATTTCGTGAGTTATGACAAAATTCCAGAAGCCTTACTTTGCGTTTTATATATGAATAAATTATCATTTTTTGCATAGGTTGAAAAGCTGTGGTGCAAAAACTAAAAGTCGCACAGCCAAGTCCTTTGCAGATTTGAATTAAGGACATCCCAAGTTATCATTTGCAATGTATCCCTTATTTTTACTCCTACCATTTCGTGAGTTATGACAAAATTCCAGAAGCCTTACTTTGCGTTTTATATATGAATAAATTATCATTTTTTGCATAGGTTGAAAAGCTGTGGTGCGAAAACTAAAAGTCGCACAGCCAAGTTCTTTGCAGATTTGAATTAAGGACATCCCAAGTTATCATTTGCAATGTATCCCTTATTTTTACTCCTACCATTTCGTGAGTTATGACAAAATTCCAGAAGCCTTACTTTGCGTTTTATATATGAATAAATTATCATTTTTTGCATAGGTTGAAAAGCTGTGGTGCGAAAACTAAAAGTCGCACAGCCGAGTTCTTTGCAGATTTGAATTAAGGACATCCCAAGTTATCATTTGCAATGTATCCCTTATTTTTACTCCTACCATTTCGTGAGTTATGACAAAATTCCAGAAGCCTTACTTTGCGTTTTATATATGAATAAATTATCATTTTTTGCATAGGTTGAAAAGCTGTGGTGCGAAAACTAAAAGTCGCACAGCCGAGTTCTTTGCAGATTTGAATTAAGGACATCCCAAGTTATCATTTGCAATGTATCCCTTATTTTTACTCCTACCATTTCGTGAGTTATGACAAAATTCCAGAAGCCTTACTTTGCGTTTTATATATGAATAAATTATCATTTTTTGCATAGGTTGAAAAGCTGTGGTGCGAAAACTAAAAGTCGCACAGCCAAGTCCTTTGCAGATTTGAATTAAGGACATCCCAAGTTATCATTTGCAATGTATCCCTTATTTTTACTCCTACCATTTCGTGAGTTATGACAAAATTCCAGAAGCCTTACTTTGCGTTTTATATATGAATAAATTATCATTTTTTGCATAGGTTGAAAAGCTGTGGTGCGAAAACTAAAAGTCGCACAGCCAAGTTCTTTGCAGATTTGAATTAAGGACATCCCAAGTTATCATTTGCAATGTATCCCTTATTTTTACTCCTACCATTTCGTGAGTTATGACAAAATTCCAGAAGCCTTACTTTGCGTTTTATATATGAATAAATTATCATTTTTTGCATAGGTTGAAAAGCTGTGGTGCGAAAACTAAAAGTCGCACAGCCAAGTTCTTTGCAGATTTGAATTAAGGACATCCCAAGTTATCATTTGCAATGTATCCCTTATTTTTACTCCTACCATTTCGTGAGTTATGACAAAATTCCAGAAGCCTTACTTTGCGTTTTATATATGAATAAATTATCATTTTTTGCATAGGTTGAAAAGCTGTGGTGCGAAAACTAAAAGTCGCACAGCCGAGTTCTTTGCAGATTTGAATTAAGGACATCCCAAGTTATCATTTGCAATGTTCCCTTTTTTTTTACTCCTACCATTTCGTGAGTTATGACAAAATTCCAGAAGCCTTACTTTGCGTTTTATATATGAATAAATTATCATTTTTTGCATAGGTTGAAAAGCTGTGGTGCGAAAACTAAAAGTCGCACAGCCAAGTTCTTTGCAGATTTGAATTAAGGACATCCCAAGTTATCATTTGCAATGTATCCCTTATTTTTACTCCTACCATTTCGTGAGTTATGACAAAATTCCAGAAGCCTTACTTTGCGTTTTATATATGAATAAATTATCATTTTTTGCATAGGTTGAAAAGCTGTGGTGCGAAAACTAAAAGTCGCACAGCCAAGTTCTTTGCAGATTTGAATTAAGGACATCCCAAGTTATCATTTGCAATGTTCCCTTATTTTTACTCCTACCATTTCGTGAGTTATGACAAAATTCCAGAAGCCTTACTTTGCGTTTTATATATGAATAAATTATCATTTTTTGCATAGGTTGAAAAGCTGTGGTGCGAAAACTAAAAGTCGCACAGCCAAGTTCTTTGCAGATTTGAATTAAGGACATCCCAAGTTATCATTTGCAATGTATCCCTTATTTTTACTCCTACCATTTCGTGAGTTATGACAAAATTCCAGAAGCCTTACTTTGCGTTTTATATATGAATAAATTATCATTTTTTGCATAGGTTGAAAAGCTGTGGTGCGAAAACTAAAAGTCGCACAGCCAAGTTCTTTGCAGATTTGAATTAAGGACATCCCAAGTTATCATTTGCAATGTTCCCTTATTTTTACTCCTACCATTTCGTGAGTTATGACAAAATTCCAGAAGCCTTACTTTGCGTTTTATATATGAATAAATTATCATTTTTTGCATAGGTTGAAAAGCTGTGGTGCGAAAACTAAAAGTCGCACAGCCGAGTTCTTTGCAGATTTGAATTAAGGACATCCCAAGTTATCATTTGCAATGTATCCCTTATTTTTACTCCTACCATTTCGTGAGTTATGACAAAATTCCAGAAGCCTTACTTTGCGTTTTATATATGAATAAATTATCATTTTTTGCATAGGTTGAAAAGCTGTGGTGCGAAAACTAAAAGTCGCACAGCCAAGTTCTTTGCAGATTTGAATTAAGGACATCCCAAGTTATCATTTGCAATGTATCCCTTATTTTTACTCCTACCATTTCGTGAGTTATGACAAAATTCCAGAAGCCTTACTTTGCGTTTTATATATGAATAAATTATCATTTTTTGCATAGGTTGAAAAGCTGTGGTGCGAAAACTAAAAGTCGCACAGCCAAGTTCTTTGCAGATTTGAATTAAGGACATCCCAAGTTATCATTTGCAATGTATCCCTTATTTTTACTCCTACCATTTCGTGAGTTATGACAAAATTCCAGAAGCCTTACTTTGCGTTTTATATATGAATAAATTATCATTTTTTGCATAGGTTGAAAAGCTGTGGTGCGAAAACTAAAAGTCGCACAGCCGAGTTCTTTGCAGATTTGAATTAAGGACATCCCAAGTTATCATTTGCAATGTTCCCTTTTTTTTTACTCCTACCATTTCGTGAGTTATGACAAAATTCCAGAAGCCTTACTTTGCGTTTTATATATGAATAAATTATCATTTTTTGCATAGGTTGAAAAGCTGTGGTGCGAAAACTAAAAGTCGCACAGCCAAGTTCTTTGCAGATTTGAATTAAGGACATCCCAAGTTATCATTTGCAATGTATCCCTTATTTTTACTCCTACCATTTCGTGAGTTATGACAAAATTCCAGAAGCCTTACTTTGCGTTTTATATATGAATAAATTATCATTTTTTGCATAGGTTGAAAAGCTGTGGTGCGAAAACTAAAAGTCGCACAGCCAAGTTCTTTGCAGATTTGAATTAAGGACATCCCAAGTTATCATTTGCAATGTTCCCTTATTTTTACTCCTACCATTTCGTGAGTTATGACAAAATTCCAGAAGCCTTACTTTGCGTTTTATATATGAATAAATTATCATTTTTTGCATAGGTTGAAAAGCTGTGGTGCGAAAACTAAAAGTCGCACAGCCAAGTTCTTTGCAGATTTGAATTAAGGACATCCCAAGTTATCATTTGCAATGTATCCCTTATTTTTACTCCTACCATTTCGTGAGTTATGACAAAATTCCAGAAGCCTTACTTTGCGTTTTATATATGAATAAATTATCATTTTTTGCATAGGTTGAAAAGCTGTGGTGCGAAAACTAAAAGTCGCACAGCCAAGTTCTTTGCAGATTTGAATTAAGGACATCCCAAGTTATCATTTGCAATGTTCCCTTATTTTTACTCCTACCATTTCGTGAGTTATGACAAAATTCCAGAAGCCTTACTTTGCGTTTTATATATGAATAAATTATCATTTTTTGCATAGGTTGAAAAGCTGTGGTGCGAAAACTAAAAGTCGCACAGCCGAGTTCTTTGCAGATTTGAATTAAGGACATCCCAAGTTATCATTTGCAATGTATCCCTTATTTTTACTCCTACCATTTCGTGAGTTATGACAAAATTCCAGAAGCCTTACTTTGCGTTTTATATATGAATAAATTATCATTTTTTGCATAGGTTGAAAAGCTGTGGTGCGAAAACTAAAAGTCGCACAGCCGAGTTCTTTGCAGATTTGAATTAAGGACATCCCAAGTTATCATTTGCAATGTATCCCTTATTTTTACTCCTACCATTTCGTGAGTTATGACAAAATTCCAGAAGCCTTACTTTGCGTTTTATATATGAATAAATTATCATTTTTTGCATAGGTTGAAAAGCTGTGGTGCGAAAACTAAAAGTCGCACAGCCGAGTTCTTTGCAGATTTGAATTAAGGACATCCCAAGTTATCATTTGCAATGTTCCCTTTTTTTTTACTCCTACCATTTCGTGAGTTATGACAAAATTCCAGAAGCCTTACTTTGCGTTTTATATATGAATAAATTATCATTTTTTGCATAGGTTGAAAAGCTGTGGTGCGAAAACTAAAAGTCGCACAGCCAAGTTCTTTGCAGATTTGAATTAAGGACATCCCAAGTTATCATTTGCAATGTATCCCTTATTTTTACTCCTACCATTTCGTGAGTTATGACAAAATTCCAGAAGCCTTACTTTGCGTTTTATATATGAATAAATTATCATTTTTTGCATAGGTTGAAAAGCTGTGGTGCGAAAACTAAAAGTCGCACAGCCAAGTTCTTTGCAGATTTGAATTAAGGACATCCCAAGTTATCATTTGCAATGTTCCCTTATTTTTACTCCTACCATTTCGTGAGTTATGACAAAATTCCAGAAGCCTTACTTTGCGTTTTATATATGAATAAATTATCATTTTTTGCATAGGTTGAAAAGCTGTGGTGCGAAAACTAAAAGTCGCACAGCCAAGTTCTTTGCAGATTTGAATTAAGGACATCCCAAGTTATCATTTGCAATGTATCCCTTATTTTTACTCCTACCATTTCGTGAGTTATGACAAAATTCCAGAAGCCTTACTTTGCGTTTTATATATGAATAAATTATCATTTTTTGCATAGGTTGAAAAGCTGTGGTGCGAAAACTAAAAGTCGCACAGCCAAGTTCTTTGCAGATTTGAATTAAGGACATCCCAAGTTATCATTTGCAATGTATCCCTTATTTTTACTCCTACCATTTCGTGAGTTATGACAAAATTCCAGAAGCCTTACTTTGCGTTTTATATATGAATAAATTATCATTTTTTGCATAGGTTGAAAAGCTGTGGTGCGAAAACTAAAAGTCGCACAGCCGAGTTCTTTGCAGATTTGAATTAAGGACATCCCAAGTTATCATTTGCAATGTATCCCTTATTTTTACTCCTACCATTTCGTGAGTTATGACAAAATTCCAGAAGCCTTACTTTGCGTTTTATATATGAATAAATTATCATTTTTTGCATAGGTTGAAAAGCTGTGGTGCGAAAACTAAAAGTCGCACAGCCGAGTTCTTTGCAGATTTGACTTAAGGACATCCCAAGTTATCATTTGCAATGTATCCCTTATTTTTACTCCTACCATTTCGTGAGTTATGACAAAATTCCAGAAGCCTTACTTTGCGTTTTATATATGAATAAATTATCATTTTTTGCATAGGTTGAAAAGCTGTGGTGCGAAAACTAAAAGTCGCACAGCCAAGTTCTTTGCAGATTTGAATTAAGGACATCCCAAGTTATCATTTGCAATGTATCCCTTATTTTTACTCCTACCATTTCGTGAGTTATGACAAAATTCCAGAAGCCTTACTTTGCGTTTTATATATGAATAAATTATCATTTTTTGCATAGGTTGAAAAGCTGTGGTGCGAAAACTAAAAGTCGCACAGCCAAGTTCTTTGCAGATTTGAATTAAGGACATCCCAAGTTATCATTTGCAATGTATCCCTTATTTTTACTCCTACCATTTCGTGAGTTATGACAAAATTCCAGAAGCCTTACTTTGCGTTTTATATATGAATAAATTATCATTTTTTGCATAGGTTGAAAAGCTGTGGTGCGAAAACTAAAAGTCGCACAGCCGAGTTCTTTGCAGATTTGAATTAAGGACATCCCAAGTTATCATTTGCAATGTATCCCTTATTTTTACTCCTACCATTTCGTGAGTTATGACAAAATTCCAGAAGCCTTACTTTGCGTTTTATATATGAATAAATTATCATTTTTTGCATAGGTTGAAAAGCTGTGGTGCGAAAACTAAAAGTCGCACAGCCAAGTCCTTTGCAGATTTGAATTAAGGACATCCCAAGTTATCATTTGCAATGTATCCCTTATTTTTACTCCTACCATTTCGTGAGTTATGACAAAATTCCAGAAGCCTTACTTTGCGTTTTATATATGAATAAATTATCATTTTTTGCATAGGTTGAAAAGCTGTGGTGCGAAAACTAAAAGTCGCACAGCCGAGTTCTTTGCAGATTTGAATTAAGGACATCCCAAGTTATCATTTGCAATGTATCCCTTATTTTTACTCCTACCATTTCGTGAGTTATGACAAAATTCCAGAAGCCTTACTTTGCGTTTTATATATGAATAAATTATCATTTTTTGCATAGGTTGAAAAGCTGTGGTGCGAAAACTAAAAGTCGCACAGCCAAGTTCTTTGCAGATTTGAATTAAGGACATCCCAAGTTATCATTTGCAATGTATCCCTTATTTTTACTCCTACCATTTCGTGAGTTATGACAAAATTCCAGAAGCCTTACTTTGCGTTTTATATATGAATAAATTATCATTTTTTGCATAGGTTGAAAAGCTGTGGTGCGAAAACTAAAAGTCGCACAGCCAAGTTCTTTGCAGATTTGAATTAAGGACATCCCAAGTTATCATTTGCAATGTATCCCTTATTTTTACTCCTACCATTTCGTGAGTTATGACAAAATTCCAGAAGCCTTACTTTGCGTTTTATATATGAATAAATTATCATTTTTTGCATAGGTTGAAAAGCTGTGGTGCGAAAACTAAAAGTCGCACAGCCGAGTCCTTTGCAGATTTGAATTAAGGACATCCCAAGTTATCATTTGCAATGTATCCCTTATTTTTACTCCTACCATTTCGTGAGTTATGACAAAATTCCAGAAGCCTTACTTTGCGTTTTATATATGAATAAATTATCATTTTTTGCATAGGTTGAAAAGCTGTGGTGCGAAAACTAAAAGTCGCACAGCCGAGTCCTTTGCAGATTTGAATTAAGGACATCCCAAGTTATCATTTGCAATGTATCCCTTATTTTTACTCCTACCATTTCGTGAGTTATGACAAAATTCCAGAAGCCTTACTTTGCGTTTTATATATGAATAAATTATCATTTTTTGCATAGGTTGAAAAGCTGTGGTGCGAAAACTAAAAGTCGCACAGCCAAGTTCTTTGCAGATTTGAATTAAGGACATCCCAAGTTATCATTTGCAATGTATCCCTTATTTTTACTCCTACCATTTCGTGAGTTATGACAAAATTCCAGAAGCCTTACTTTGCGTTTTATATATGAATAAATTATCATTTTTTGCATAGGTTGAAAAGCTGTGGTGCGAAAACTAAAAGTCGCACAGCCAAGTTCTTTGCAGATTTGAATTAAGGACATCCCAAGTTATCATTTGCAATGTATCCCTTATTTTTACTCCTACCATTTCGTGAGTTATGACAAAATTCCAGAAGCCTTACTTTGCGTTTTATATATGAATAAATTATCATTTTTTGCATAGGTTGAAAAGCTGTGGTGCGAAAACTAAAAGTCGCACAGCCGAAGTTCTTTGCAGATTTGAATTAAGGACATCCCAAGTTATCATTTGCAATGTATCCCTTATTTTTACTCCTACCATTTCGTGAGTTATGACAAAATTCCAGAAGCCTTACTTTGCGTTTTATATATGAATAAATTATCATTTTTTGCATAGGTTGAAAAGCTGTGGTGCGAAAACTAAAAGTCGCACAGCCGTAGTTCTTTGCAGATTTGAATTAAGGACATCCCAAGTTATCATTTGCAATGTATCCCTTATTTTTACTCCTACCATTTCGTGAGTTATGACAAAATTCCAGAAGCCTTACTTTGCGTTTTATATATGAATAAATTATCATTTTTTGCATAGGTTGAAAAGCTGTGGTGCGAAAACTAAAAGTCGCACAGCCAAGTTCTTTGCAGATTTGAATTAAGGACATCCCAAGTTATCATTTGCAATGTATCCCTTATTTTTACTCCTACCATTTCGTGAGTTATGACAAAATTCCAGAAGCCTTACTTTGCGTTTTATATATGAATAAATTATCATTTTTTGCATAGGTTGAAAAGCTGTGGTGCGAAAACTAAAAGTCGCACAGCCAAGTTCTTTGCAGATTTGAATTAAGGACATCCCAAGTTATCATTTGCAATGTATCCCTTATTTTTACTCCTACCATTTCGTGAGTTATGACAAAATTCCAGAAGCCTTACTTTGCGTTTTATATATGAATAAATTATCATTTTTTGCATAGGTTGAAAAGCTGTGGTGCGAAAACTAAAAGTCGCACAGCCAAGTTCTTTGCAGATTTGAATTAAGGACATCCCAAGTTATCATTTGCAATGTTCCCTTTATTTTTACTCCTACCATTTCGTGAGTTATGACAAAATTCCAGAAGCCTTACTTTGCGTTTTATATATGAATAAATTATCATTTTTTGCATAGGTTGAAAAGCTGTGGTGCGAAAACTAAAAGTCGCACAGCCAAGTCCTTTGCAGATTTGAATTAAGGACATCCCAAGTTATCATTTGCAATGTATCCCTTATTTTTACTCCTACCATTTCGTGAGTTATGACAAAATTCCAGAAGCCTTACTTTGCGTTTTATATATGAATAAATTATCATTTTTTGCATAGGTTGAAAAGCTGTGGTGCGAAAACTAAAAGTCGCACAGCCGAGTTCTTTGCAGATTTGAATTAAGGACATCCCAAGTTATCATTTGCAATGTATCCCTTATTTTTACTCCTACCATTTCGTGAGTTATGACAAAATTCCAGAAGCCTTACTTTGCGTTTTATATATGAATAAATTATCATTTTTTGCATAGGTTGAAAAGCTGTGGTGCGAAAACTAAAAGTCGCACAGCCAAGTTCTTTGCAGATTTGAATTAAGGACATCCCAAGTTATCATTTGCAATGTTCCCTTATTTTTACTCCTACCATTTCGTGAGTTATGACAAAATTCCAGAAGCCTTACTTTGCGTTTTATATATGAATAAATTATCATTTTTTGCATAGGTTGAAAAGCTGTGGTGCGAAAACTAAAAGTCGCACAGCCAAGTTCTTTGCAGATTTGAATTAAGGACATCCCAAGTTATCATTTGCAATGTATCCCTTATTTTTACTCCTACCATTTCGTGAGTTATGACAAAATTCCAGAAGCCTTACTTTGCGTTTTATATATGAATAAATTATCATTTTTTGCATAGGTTGAAAAGCTGTGGTGCGAAAACTAAAAGTCGCACAGCCAAGTTCTTTGCAGATTTGAATTAAGGACATCCCAAGTTATCATTTGCAATGTATCCCTTATTTTTACTCCTACCATTTCGTGAGTTATGACAAAATTCCAGAAGCCTTACTTTGCGTTTTATATATGAATAAATTATCATTTTTTGCATAGGTTGAAAAGCTGTGGTGCGAAAACTAAAAGTCGCACAGCCAAGTTCCTTTGCAGATTTGAATTAAGGACATCCCAAGTTATCATTTGCAATGTATCCCTTATTTTTACTCCTACCATTTCGTGAGTTATGACAAAATTCCAGAAGCCTTACTTTGCGTTTTTATATATGAATAAATTATCATTTTTTGCATAGGTTGAAAAGCTGTGGTGCGAAAACTAAAAGTCGCACAGCCAAGTTCTTTGCAGATTTGAATTAAGGGACATCCCAAGTATCATTTGCAATGTATCCCTT
>CAKOBA010000072.1:0-29375 GCA_932526495.1 Bombylius major
ATTCATATATAAAACGCAAAGTAAGGCTTCTGGAATTTTGTCATAACTCACGAAATGGTAGGAGTAAAAATAAGGGATACATTGCAAATGATAACTTGGGATGTCCTTAATTCAAATCTGCAAAGAACTTGGCTGTGCGACTTTTAGTTTTCGCACCACAGCTTTTCAACCTATGCAAAAAATGATAATTTATTCATATATAAAACGCAAAGTAAGGCTTCTGGAATTTTGTCATAACTCACGAAATGGTAGGAGTAAAAATAAGGGATACATTGCAAATGATAACTTGGGATGTCCTTAATTCAAATCTGCAAAGAACTTGGCTGTGCGACTTTTAGTTTTCGCACCACAGCTTTTCAACCTATGCAAAAAATGATAATTTATTCATATATAAAACGCAAAGTAAGGCTTCTGGAATTTTGTCATAACTCACGAAATGGTAGGAGTAAAAATAAGGGATACATTGCAAATGATAACTTGGGATGTCCTTAATTCAAATCTGCAAAGAACTTGGCTTTGCGACTTTTAGTTTTCGCACCACAGCTTTTCAACCTATGCAAAAAATGATAATTTATTCATATATAAAACGCAAAGTAAGGCTTCTGGAATTTTGTCATAACTCACGAAATGGTAGGAGTAAAAATAAGGGATACATTGCAAATGATAACTTGGGATGTCCTTAATTCAAATCTGCAAAGAACTCGGCTGTGCGACTTTTAGTTTTCGCACCACAGCTTTTCAACCTATGCAAAAAATGATAATTTATTCATATATAAAACGCAAAGTAAGGCTTCTGGAATTTTGTCATAACTCACGAAATGGTAGGAGTAAAAATAAGGGATACATTGCAAATGATAACTTGGGATGTCCTTAATTCAAATCTGCAAAGAACTTGGCTGTGCGACTTTTAGTTTTCGCACCACAGCTTTTCAACCTATGCAAAAAATGATAATTTATTCATATATAAAACGCAAAGTAAGGCTTCTGGAATTTTGTCATAACTCACGAAATGGTAGGAGTAAAAATAAGGGATACATTGCAAATGATAACTTGGGATGTCCTTAATTCAAATCTGCAAAGAACTTGGCTGTGCGACTTTTAGTTTTCGCACCACAGCTTTTCAACCTATGCAAAAAATGATAATTTATTCATATATAAAACGCAAAGTAAGGCTTCTGGAATTTTGTCATAACTCACGAAATGGTAGGAGTAAAAATAAGGGATACATTGCAAATGATAACTTGGGATGTCCTTAATTCAAATCTGCAAAGAACTTGGCTGTGCGACTTTTAGTTTTCGCACCACAGCTTTTCAACCTATGCAAAAAATGATAATTTATTCATATATAAAACGCAAAGTAAGGCTTCTGGAATTTTGTCATAACTCACGAAATGGTAGGAGTAAAAATAAGGGATACATTGCAAATGATAACTTGGGATGTCCTTAATTCAAATCTGCAAAGGACTTGGCTGTGCGACTTTTAGTTTTCGCACCACAGCTTTTCAACCTATGCAAAAAATGATAATTTATTCATATATAAAACGCAAAGTAAGGCTTCTGGAATTTTGTCATAACTCACGAAATGGTAGGAGTAAAAATAAGGGATACATTGCAAATAATAACTTGGGATGTCCTTAATTCAAATCTGCAAAGGACTTGGCTGTGCGACTTTTAGTTTTCGCACCACAGCTTTTCAACCTATGCAAAAAATGATAATTTATTCATATATAAAACGCAAAGTAAGGCTTCTGGAATTTTGTCATAACTCACGAAATGGTAGGAGTAAAAATAAGGGATACATTGCAAATGATAACTTGGGATGTCCTTAATTCAAATCTGCAAAGGACTTGGCTGTGCGACTTTTAGTTTTCGCACCACAGCTTTTCAACCTATGCAAAAAATGATAATTTATTCATATATAAAACGCAAAGTAAGGCTTCTGGAATTTTGTCATAACTCACGAAATGGTAGGAGTAAAAATAAGGGTTACATTGCAAATGATAACTTGGGATGTCCTTAATTCAAATCTGCAAAGAACTCGGCTGTGCGACTTTTAGTTTTCGCACCACAGCTTTTCAACCTATGCAAAAAATGATAATTTATTCATATATAAAACGCAAAGTAAGGCTTCTGGAATTTTGTCATAACTCACGAAATGGTAGGAGTAAAAATAAGGGATACATTGCAAATGATAACTTGGGATGTCCTTAATTCAAATCTGCAAAGGACTTGGCTGTGCGACTTTTAGTTTTCGCACCACAGCTTTTCAACCTATGCAAAAAATGATAATTTATTCATATATAAAACGCAAAGTAAGGCTTCTGGAATTTTGTCATAACTCACGAAATGGTAGGAGTAAAAATAAGGGATACATTGCAAATGATAACTTGGGATGTCCTTAATTCAAATCTGCAAAGGACTTGGCTGTGCGACTTTTAGTTTTCGCACCACAGCTTTTCAACCTATGCAAAAAATGATAATTTATTCATATATAAAACGCAAAGTAAGGCTTCTGGAATTTTGTCATAACTCACGAAATGGTAGGAGTAAAAATAAGGGATACATTGCAAATGATAACTTGGGATGTCCTTAATTCAAATCTGCAAAGAACTTGGCTTTGCGACTTTTAGTTTTCGCACCACAGCTTTTCAACCTATGCAAAAAATGATAATTTATTCATATATAAAACGCAAAGTAAGGCTTCTGGAATTTTGTCATAACTCACGAAATGGTAGGAGTAAAAATAAGGGATACATTGCAAATGATAACTTGGGATGTCCTTAATTCAAATCTGCAAAGGACTTGGCTGTGCGACTTTTAGTTTTCGCACCACAGCTTTTCAACCTATGCAAAAAATGATAATTTATTCATATATAAAACGCAAAGTAAGGCTTCTGGAATTTTGTCATAACTCACGAAATGGTAGGAGTAAAAATAAGGGTTACATTGCAAATGATAACTTGGGATGTCCTTAATTCAAATCTGCAAAGAACTTGGCTGTGCGACTTTTAGTTTTCGCACCACAGCTTTTCAACCTATGCAAAAAATGATAATTTATTCATATATAAAACGCAAAGTAAGGCTTCTGGAATTTTGTCATAACTCACGAAATGGTAGGAGTAAAAATAAGGGATACATTGCAAATGATAACTTGGGATGTCCTTAATTCAAATCTGCAAAGGACTTGGCTGTGCGACTTTTAGTTTTCGCACCACAGCTTTTCAACCTATGCAAAAAATGATAATTTATTCATATATAAAACGCAAAGTAAGGCTTCTGGAATTTTGTCATAACTCACGAAATGGTAGGAGTAAAAATAAGGGATACATTGCAAATGATAACTTGGGATGTCCTTAATTCAAATCTGCAAAGAACTTGGCTGTGCGACTTTTAGTTTTCGCACCACAGCTTTTCAACCTATGCAAAAAATGATAATTTATTCATATATAAAACGCAAAGTAAGGCTTCTGGAATTTTGTCATAACTCACGAAATGGTAGGAGTAAAAATAAGGGATACATTGCAAATGATAACTTGGGATGTCCTTAATTCAAATCTGCAAAGAACTTGGCTGTGCGACTTTTAGTTTTCGCACCACAGCTTTTCAACCTATGCAAAAAATGATAATTTATTCATATATAAAACGCAAAGTAAGGCTTCTGGAATTTTGTCATAACTCACGAAATGGTAGGAGTAAAAATAAGGGTTACATTGCAAATGATAACTTGGGATGTCCTTAATTCAAATCTGCAAAGGACTTGGCTGTGCGACTTTTAGTTTTCGCACCACAGCTTTTCAACCTATGCAAAAAATGATAATTTATTCATATATAAAACGCAAAGTAAGGCTTCTGGAATTTTGTCATAACTCACGAAATGGTAGGAGTAAAAATAAGGGATACATTGCAAATGATAACTTGGGATGTCCTTAATTCAAATCTGCAAAGAACTCGGCTGTGCGACTTTTAGTTTTCGCACCACAGCTTTTCAACCTATGCAAAAAATGATAATTTATTCATATATAAAACGCAAAGTAAGGCTTCTGGAATTTTGTCATAACTCACGAAATGGTAGGAGTAAAAATAAGGGATACATTGCAAATGATAACTTGGGATGTCCTTAATTCAAATCTGCAAAGAACTTGGCTGTGCGACTTTTAGTTTTCGCACCACAGCTTTTCAACCTATGCAAAAAATGATAATTTATTCATATATAAAACGCAAAGTAAGGCTTCTGGAATTTTGTCGTAACTCACGAAATGGTAGGAGTAAAAATAAGGGATACATTGCAAATGATAACTTGGGATGTCCTTAATTCAAATCTGCAAAGAACTCGGCTGTGCGACTTTTAGTTTTCGCACCACAGCTTTTCAACCTATGCAAAAAATGATAATTTATTCATATATAAAACGCAAAGTAAGGCTTCTGGAATTTTGTCATAACTCACGAAATGGTAGGAGTAAAAATAAGGGTTACATTGCAAATGATAACTTGGGATGTCCTTAATTCAAATCTGCAAAGAACTCGGCTGTGCGACTTTTAGTTTTCGCACCACAGCTTTTCAACCTATGCAAAAAATGATAATTTATTCATATATAAAACGCAAAGTAAGGCTTCTGGAATTTTGTCATAACTCACGAAATGGTAGGAGTAAAAATAAGGGATACATTGCAAATGATAACTTGGGATGTCCTTAATTCAAATCTGCAAAGGACTTGGCTGTGCGACTTTTAGTTTTCGCACCACAGCTTTTCAACCTATGCAAAAAATGATAATTTATTCATATATAAAACGCAAAGTAAGGCTTCTGGAATTTTGTCATAACTCACGAAATGGTAGGAGTAAAAATAAGGGATACATTGCAAATGATAACTTGGGATGTCCTTAATTCAAATCTGCAAAGGACTTGGCTGTGCGACTTTTAGTTTTCGCACCACAGCTTTTCAACCTATGCAAAAAATGATAATTTATTCATATATAAAACGCAAAGTAAGGCTTCTGGAATTTTGTCATAACTCACGAAATGGTAGGAGTAAAAATAAGGGATACATTGCAAATGATAACTTGGGATGTCCTTAATTCAAATCTGCAAAGAACTTGGCTTTGCGACTTTTAGTTTTCGCACCACAGCTTTTCAACCTATGCAAAAAATGATAATTTATTCATATATAAAACGCAAAGTAAGGCTTCTGGAATTTTGTCATAACTCACGAAATGGTAGGAGTAAAAATAAGGGATACATTGCAAATGATAACTTGGGATGTCCTTAATTCAAATCTGCAAAGGACTTGGCTGTGCGACTTTTAGTTTTCGCACCACAGCTTTTCAACCTATGCAAAAAATGATAATTTATTCATATATAAAACGCAAAGTAAGGCTTCTGGAATTTTGTCATAACTCACGAAATGGTAGGAGTAAAAATAAGGGATACATTGCAAATGATAACTTGGGATGTCCTTAATTCAAATCTGCAAAGAACTTGGCTGTGCGACTTTTAGTTTTCGCACCACAGCTTTTCAACCTATGCAAAAAATGATAATTTATTCATATATAAAACGCAAAGTAAGGCTTCTGGAATTTTGTCATAACTCACGAAATGGTAGGAGTAAAAATAAGGGATACATTGCAAATGATAACTCACGAAATGGTAGGAGTAAAAATAAGGGATACATTGCAAATGATAACTTGGGATGTCCTTAATTCAAATCTGCAAAGAACTTGGCTGTGCGACTTTTAGTTTTCGCACCACAGCTTTTCAACCTATGCAAAAAATGATAATTTATTCATATATAAAACGCAAAGTAAGGCTTCTGGAATTTTGTCATAACTCACGAAATGGTAGGAGTAAAAATAAGGGATACATTGCAAATGATAACTTGGGATGTCCTTAATTCAAATCTGCAAAGGACTCGGCTGTGCGACTTTTAGTTTTCGCACCACAGCTTTTCAACCTATGCAAAAAATGATAATTTATTCATATATAAAACGCAAAGTAAGGCTTCTGGAATTTTGTCATAACTCACGAAATGGTAGGAGTAAAAATAAGGGATACATTGCAAATGATAACTTGGGATGTCCTTAATTCAAATCTGCAAAGAACTTGGCTGTGCGACTTTTAGTTTTCGCACCACAGCTTTTCAACCTATGCAAAAAATGATAATTTATTCATATATAAAACGCAAAGTAAGGCTTCTGGAATTTTGTCATAACTCACGAAATGGTAGGAGTAAAAATAAGGGATACATTGCAAATGATAACTTGGGATGTCCTTAATTCAAATCTGCAAAGAACTCGGCTGTGCGACTTTTAGTTTTCGCACCACAGCTTTTCAACCTATGCAAAAAATGATAATTTATTCATATATAAAACGCAAAGTAAGGCTTCTGGAATTTTGTCATAACTCACGAAATGGTAGGAGTAAAAATAAGGGATACATTGCAAATGATAACTTGGGATGTCCTTAATTCAAATCTGCAAAGAACTCGGCTGTGCGACTTTTAGTTTTCGCACCACAGCTTTTCAACCTATGCAAAAAATGATAATTTATTCATATATAAAACGCAAAGTAAGGCTTCTGGAATTTTGTCATAACTCACGAAATGGTAGGAGTAAAAATAAGGGATACATTGCAAATGATAACTTGGGATGTCCTTAATTCAAATCTGCAAAGAACTTGGCTGTGCGACTTTTAGTTTTCGCACCACAGCTTTTCAACCTATGCAAAAAATGATAATTTATTCATATATAAAACGCAAAGTAAGGCTTCTGGAATTTTGTCGTAACTCACGAAATGGTAGGAGTAAAAATAAGGGATACATTGCAAATGATAACTTGGGATGTCCTTAATTCAAATCTGCAAAGAACTCGGCTGTGCGACTTTTAGTTTTCGCACCACAGCTTTTCAACCTATGCAAAAAATGATAATTTATTCATATATAAAACGCAAAGTAAGGCTTCTGGAATTTTGTCATAACTCACGAAATGGTAGGAGTAAAAATAAGGGTTACATTGCAAATGATAACTTGGGATGTCCTTAATTCAAATCTGCAAAGAACTCGGCTGTGCGACTTTTAGTTTTCGCACCACAGCTTTTCAACCTATGCAAAAAATGATAATTTATTCATATATAAAACGCAAAGTAAGGCTTCTGGAATTTTGTCATAACTCACGAAATGGTAGGAGTAAAAATAAGGGATACATTGCAAATGATAACTTGGGATGTCCTTAATTCAAATCTGCAAAGGACTTGGCTGTGCGACTTTTAGTTTTCGCACCACAGCTTTTCAACCTATGCAAAAAATGATAATTTATTCATATATAAAACGCAAAGTAAGGCTTCTGGAATTTTGTCATAACTCACGAAATGGTAGGAGTAAAAATAAGGGATACATTGCAAATGATAACTTGGGATGTCCTTAATTCAAATCTGCAAAGGACTTGGCTGTGCGACTTTTAGTTTTCGCACCACAGCTTTTCAACCTATGCAAAAAATGATAATTTATTCATATATAAAACGCAAAGTAAGGCTTCTGGAATTTTGTCATAACTCACGAAATGGTAAGAGTAAAAATAAGGGATACATTGCAAATGATAACTTGGGATGTCCTTAATTCAAATCTGCAAAGAACTTGGCTTTGCGACTTTTAGTTTTCGCACCACAGCTTTTCAACCTATGCAAAAAATGATAATTTATTCATATATAAAACGCAAAGTAAGGCTTCTGGAATTTTGTCATAACTCACGAAATGGTAGGAGTAAAAATAAGGGATACATTGCAAATGATAACTTGGGATGTCCTTAATTCAAATCTGCAAAGGACTTGGCTGTGCGACTTTTAGTTTTCGCACCACAGCTTTTCAACCTATGCAAAAAATGATAATTTATTCATATATAAAACGCAAAGTAAGGCTTCTGGAATTTTGTCATAACTCACGAAATGGTAGGAGTAAAAATAAGGGATACATTGCAAATGATAACTTGGGATGTCCTTAATTCAAATCTGCAAAGAACTTGGCTGTGCGACTTTTAGTTTTCGCACCACAGCTTTTCAACCTATGCAAAAAATGATAATTTATTCATATATAAAACGCAAAGTAAGGCTTCTGGAATTTTGTCATAACTCACGAAATGGTAGGAGTAAAAATAAGGGATTTTGTCATAACTCACGAAATGGTAGGAGTAAAAATAAGGGATACATTGCAAATGATAACTTGGGATGTCCTTAATTCAAATCTGCAAAGAACTTGGCTGTGCGACTTTTAGTTTTCGCACCACAGCTTTTCAACCTATGCAAAAAATGATAATTTATTCATATATAAAACGCAAAGTAAGGCTTCTGGAATTTTGTCATAACTCACGAAATGGTAGGAGTAAAAATAAGGGATACATTGCAAATGATAACTTGGGATGTCCTTAATTCAAATCTGCAAAGGACTCGGCTGTGCGACTTTTAGTTTTCGCACCACAGCTTTTCAACCTATGCAAAAAATGATAATTTATTCATATATAAAACGCAAAGTAAGGCTTCTGGAATTTTGTCATAACTCACGAAATGGTAGGAGTAAAAATAAGGGATACATTGCAAATGATAACTTGGGATGTCCTTAATTCAAATCTGCAAAGAACTTGGCTTTGCGACTTTTAGTTTTCGCACCACAGCTTTTCAACCTATGCAAAAAATGATAATTTATTCATATATAAAACGCAAAGTAAGGCTTCTGGAATTTTGTCATAACTCACGAAATGGTAGGAGTAAAAATAAGGGATACATTGCAAATGATAACTTGGGATGTCCTTAATTCAAATCTGCAAAGAACTCGGCTGTGCGACTTTTAGTTTTCGCACCACAGCTTTTCAACCTATGCAAAAAATGATAATTTATTCATATATAAAACGCAAAGTAAGGCTTCTGGAATTTTGTCATAACTCACGAAATGGTAGGAGTAAAAATAAGGGATACATTGCAAATGATAACTTGGGATGTCCTTAATTCAAATCTGCAAAGAACTTGGCTGTGCGACTTTTAGTTTTCGCACCACAGCTTTTCAACCTATGCAAAAAATGATAATTTATTCATATATAAAACGCAAAGTAAGGCTTCTGGAATTTTGTCATAACTCACGAAATGGTAGGAGTAAAAATAAGGGATACATTGCAAATGATAACTTGGGATGTCCTTAATTCAAATCTGCAAAGAACTTGGCTTTGCGACTTTTAGTTTTCGCACCACAGCTTTTCAACCTATGCAAAAAATGATAATTTATTCATATATAAAACGCAAAGTAAGGCTTCTGGAATTTTGTCATAACTCACGAAATGGTAGGAGTAAAAATAAGGGATACATTGCAAATGATAACTTGGGATGTCCTTAATTCAAATCTGCAAAGGACTTGGCTGTGCGACTTTTAGTTTTCGCACCACAGCTTTTCAACCTATGCAAAAAATGATAATTTATTCATATATAAAACGCAAAGTAAGGCTTCTGGAATTTTGTCATAACTCACGAAATGGTAGGAGTAAAAATAAGGGATACATTGCAAATGATAACTTGGGATGTCCTTAATTCAAATCTGCAAAGAACTTGGCTTTGCGACTTTTAGTTTTCGCACCACAGCTTTTCAACCTATGCAAAAAATGATAATTTATTCATATATAAAACGCAAAGTAAGGCTTCTGGAATTTTGTCATAACTCACGAAATGGTAGGAGTAAAAATAAGGGATACATTGCAAATGATAACTTGGGATGTCCTTAATTCAAATCTGCAAAGGACTTGGCTGTGCGACTTTTAGTTTTCGCACCACAGCTTTTCAACCTATGCAAAAAATGATAATTTATTCATATATAAAACGCAAAGTAAGGCTTCTGGAATTTTGTCATAACTCACGAAATGGTAGGAGTAAAAATAAGGGATACATTGCAAATGATAACTTGGGATGTCCTTAATTCAAATCTGCAAAGAACTTGGCTGTGCGACTTTTAGTTTTCGCACCACAGCTTTTCAACCTATGCAAAAAATGATAATTTATTCATATATAAAACGCAAAGTAAGGCTTCTGGAATTTTGTCATAACTCACGAAATGGTAGGAGTAAAAATAAGGGATACATTGCAAATGATAACTTGGGATGTCCTTAATTCAAATCTGCAAAGAACTTGGCTGTGCGACTTTTAGTTTTCGCACCACAGCTTTTCAACCTATGCAAAAAATGATAATTTATTCATATATAAAACGCAAAGTAAGGCTTCTGGAATTTTGTCATAACTCACGAAATGGTAGGAGTAAAAATAAGGGATACATTGCAAATGATAACTTGGGATGTCCTTAATTCAAATCTGCAAAGAACTCGGCTGTGCGACTTTTAGTTTTCGCACCACAGCTTTTCAACCTATGCAAAAAATGATAATTTATTCATATATAAAACGCAAAGTAAGGCTTCTGGAATTTTGTCATAACTCACGAAATGGTAGGAGTAAAAATAAGGGATACATTGCAAATGATAACTTGGGATGTCCTTAATTCAAATCTGCAAAGAACTTGGCTGTGCGACTTTTAGTTTTCGCACCACAGCTTTTCAACCTATGCAAAAAATGATAATTTATTCATATATAAAACGCAAAGTAAGGCTTCTGGAATTTTGTCATAACTCACGAAATGGTAGGAGTAAAAATAAGGGATACATTGCAAATGATAACTTGGGATGTCCTTAATTCAAATCTGCAAAGAACTCGGCTGTGCGACTTTTAGTTTTCGCACCACAGCTTTTCAACCTATGCAAAAAATGATAACTTATTCATATATAAAACGCAAAGTAAGGCTTCTGGAATTTTGTCATAACTCACGAAATGGTAGGAGTAAAAATAAGGGATACATTGCAAATGATAACTTGGGATGTCCTTAATTCAAATCTGCAAAGAACTTGGCTTTGCGACTTTTAGTTTTCGCACCACAGCTTTTCAACCTATGCAAAAAATGATAATTTATTCATATATAAAACGCAAAGTAAGGCTTCTGGAATTTTGTCATAACTCACGAAATGGTAGGAGTAAAAATAAGGGATACATTGCAAATGATAACTTGGGATGTCCTTAATTCAAATCTGCAAAGAACTCGGCTGTGCGACTTTTAGTTTTCGCACCACAGCTTTTCAACCTATGCAAAAAATGATAATTTATTCATATATAAAACGCAAAGTAAGGCTTCTGGAATTTTGTCATAACTCACGAAATGGTAGGAGTAAAAATAAGGGATACATTGCAAATGATAACTTGGGATGTCCTTAATTCAAATCTGCAAAGAACTTGGCTGTGCGACTTTTAGTTTTCGCACCACAGCTTTTCAACCTATGCAAAAAATGATAATTTATTCATATATAAAACGCAAAGTAAGGCTTCTGGAATTTTGTCATAACTCACGAAATGGTAGGAGTAAAAATAAGGGATACATTGCAAATGATAACTTGGGATGTCCTTAATTCAAATCTGCAAAGGACTTGGCTGTGCGACTTTTAGTTTTCGCACCACAGCTTTTCAACCTATGCAAAAAATGATAATTTATTCATATATAAAACGCAAAGTAAGGCTTCTGGAATTTTGTCATAACTCACGAAATGGTAGGAGTAAAAATAAGGGATACATTGCAAATGATAACTTGGGATGTCCTTAATTCAAATCTGCAAAGAACTCGGCTGTGCGACTTTTAGTTTTCGCACCACAGCTTTTCAACCTATGCAAAAAATGATAATTTATTCATATATAAAACGCAAAGTAAGGCTTCTGGAATTTTGTCATAACTCACGAAATGGTAGGAGTAAAAATAAGGGATACATTGCAAATGATAACTTGGGATGTCCTTAATTCAAATCTGCAAAGAACTTGGCTGTGCGACTTTTAGTTTTCGCACCACAGCTTTTCAACCTATGCAAAAAATGATAATTTATTCATATATAAAACGCAAAGTAAGGCTTCTGGAATTTTGTCATAACTCACGAAATGGTAGGAGTAAAAATAAGGGATACATTGCAAATGATAACTTGGGATGTCCTTAATTCAAATCTGCAAAGAACTCGGCTGTGCGACTTTTAGTTTTCGCACCACAGCTTTTCAACCTATGCAAAAAATGATAATTTATTCATATATAAAACGCAAAGTAAGGCTTCTGGAATTTTGTCATAACTCACGAAATGGTAGGAGTAAAAATAAGGGATACATTGCAAATGATAACTTGGGATGTCCTTAATTCAAATCTGCAAAGGACTTGGCTGTGCGACTTTTAGTTTTCGCACCACAGCTTTTCAACCTATGCAAAAAATGATAATTTATTCATATATAAAACGCAAAGTAAGGCTTCTGGAATTTTGTCATAACTCACGAAATGGTAGGAGTAAAAATAAGGGATACATTGCAAATGATAACTTGGGATGTCCTTAATTCAAATCTGCAAAGAACTCGGCTGTGCGACTTTTAGTTTTCGCACCACAGCTTTTCAACCTATGCAAAAAATGATAATTTATTCATATATAAAACGCAAAGTAAGGCTTCTGGAATTTTGTCATAACTCACGAAATGGTAGGAGTAAAAATAAGGGATACATTGCAAATGATAACTTGGGATGTCCTTAATTCAAATCTGCAAAGAACTTGGCTGTGCGACTTTTAGTTTTCGCACCACAGCTTTTCAACCTATGCAAAAAATGATAATTTATTCATATATAAAACGCAAAGTAAGGCTTCTGGAATTTTGTCATAACTCACGAAATGGTAGGAGTAAAAATAAGGGATACATTGCAAATGATAACTTGGGATGTCCTTAATTCAAATCTGCAAAGAACTCGGCTGTGCGACTTTTAGTTTTCGCACCACAGCTTTTCAACCTATGCAAAAAATGATAATTTATTCATATATAAAACGCAAAGTAAGGCTTCTGGAATTTTGTCATAACTCACGAAATGGTAGGAGTAAAAATAAGGGATACATTGCAAATGATAACTTGGGATGTCCTTAATTCAAATCTGCAAAGAACTTGGCTGTGCGACTTTTAGTTTTCGCACCACAGCTTTTCAACCTATGCAAAAAATGATAATTTATTCATATATAAAACGCAAAGTAAGGCTTCTGGAATTTTGTCATAACTCACGAAATGGTAGGAGTAAAAATAAGGGATACATTGCAAATGATAACTTGGGATGTCCTTAATTCAAATCTGCAAAGGACTTGGCTGTGCGACTTTTAGTTTTCGCACCACAGCTTTTCAACCTATGCAAAAAATGATAATTTATTCATATATAAAACGCAAAGTAAGGCTTCTGGAATTTTGTCATAACTCACGAAATGGTAGGAGTAAAAATAAGGGATACATTGCAAATGATAACTTGGGATGTCCTTAATTCAAATCTGCAAAGAACTCGGCTGTGCGACTTTTAGTTTTCGCACCACAGCTTTTCAACCTATGCAAAAAATGATAATTTATTCATATATAAAACGCAAAGTAAGGCTTCTGGAATTTTGTCATAACTCACGAAATGGTAGGAGTAAAAATAAGGGATACATTGCAAATGATAACTTGGGATGTCCTTAATTCAAATCTGCAAAGAACTTGGCTGTGCGACTTTTAGTTTTCGCACCACAGCTTTTCAACCTATGCAAAAAATGATAATTTATTCATATATAAAACGCAAAGTAAGGCTTCTGGAATTTTGTCATAACTCACGAAATGGTAGGAGTAAAAATAAGGGATACATTGCAAATGATAACTTGGGATGTCCTTAATTCAAATCTGCAAAGAACTCGGCTGTGCGACTTTTAGTTTTCGCACCACAGCTTTTCAACCTATGCAAAAAATGATAATTTATTCATATATAAAACGCAAAGTAAGGCTTCTGGAATTTTGTCATAACTCACGAAATGGTAGGAGTAAAAATAAGGGATACATTGCAAATGATAACTTGGGATGTCCTTAATTCAAATCTGCAAAGGACTTGGCTGTGCGACTTTTAGTTTTCGCACCACAGCTTTTCAACCTATGCAAAAAATGATAATTTATTCATATATAAAACGCAAAGTAAGGCTTCTGGAATTTTGTCATAACTCACGAAATGGTAGGAGTAAAAATAAGGGATACATTGCAAATGATAACTTGGGATGTCCTTAATTCAAATCTGCAAAGAACTCGGCTGTGCGACTTTTAGTTTTCGCACCACAGCTTTTCAACCTATGCAAAAAATGATAATTTATTCATATATAAAACGCAAAGTAAGGCTTCTGGAATTTTGTCATAACTCACGAAATGGTAGGAGTAAAAATAAGGGATACATTGCAAATGATAACTTGGGATGTCCTTAATTCAAATCTGCAAAGAACTTGGCTGTGCGACTTTTAGTTTTCGCACCACAGCTTTTCAACCTATGCAAAAAATGATAATTTATTCATATATAAAACGCAAAGTAAGGCTTCTGGAATTTTGTCATAACTCACGAAATGGTAGGAGTAAAAATAAGGGATACATTGCAAATGATAACTTGGGATGTCCTTAATTCAAATCTGCAAAGAACTCGGCTGTGCGACTTTTAGTTTTCGCACCACAGCTTTTCAACCTATGCAAAAAATGATAATTTATTCATATATAAAACGCAAAGTAAGGCTTCTGGAATTTTGTCATAACTCACGAAATGGTAGGAGTAAAAATAAGGGATACATTGCAAATGATAACTTGGGATGTCCTTAATTCAAATCTGCAAAGAACTTGGCTTTGCGACTTTTAGTTTTCGCACCACAGCTTTTCAACCTATGCAAAAAATGATAATTTATTCATATATAAAACGCAAAGTAAGGCTTCTGGAATTTTGTCATAACTCACGAAATGGTAGGAGTAAAAATAAGGGATACATTGCAAATGATAACTTGGGATGTCCTTAATTCAAATCTGCAAAGGACTTGGCTGTGCGACTTTTAGTTTTCGCACCACAGCTTTTCAACCTATGCAAAAAATGATAATTTATTCATATATAAAACGCAAAGTAAGGCTTCTGGAATTTTGTCATAACTCACGAAATGGTAGGAGTAAAAATAAGGGATACATTGCAAATGATAACTTGGGATGTCCTTAATTCAAATCTGCAAAGGACTTGGCTGTGCGACTTTTAGTTTTCGCACCACAGCTTTTCAACCTATGCAAAAAATGATAATTTATTCATATATAAAACGCAAAGTAAGGCTTCTGGAATTTTGTCATAACTCACGAAATGGTAGGAGTAAAAATAAGGGATACATTGCAAATGATAACTTGGGATGTCCTTAATTCAAATCTGCAAAGAACTCGGCTGTGCGACTTTTAGTTTTCGCACCACAGCTTTTCAACCTATGCAAAAAATGATAATTTATTCATATATAAAACGCAAAGTAAGGCTTTTGGAATTTTGTCATAACTCACGAAATGGTAGGAGTAAAAATAAGGGATACATTGCAAATGATAACTTGGGATGTCCTTAATTCAAATCTGCAAAGGACTTGGCTGTGCGACTTTTAGTTTTCGCACCACAGCTTTTCAACCTATGCAAAAAATGATAATTTATTCATATATAAAACGCAAAGTAAGGCTTCTGGAATTTTGTCATAACTCACGAAATGGTAGGAGTAAAAATAAGGGATACATTGCAAATGATAACTTGGGATGTCCTTAATTCAAATCTGCAAAGAACTTGGCTGTGCGACTTTTAGTTTTCGCACCACAGCTTTTCAACCTATGCAAAAAATGATAATTTATTCATATATAAAACGCAAAGTAAGGCTTCTGGAATTTTGTCATAACTCACGAAATGGTAGGAGTAAAAATAAGGGATACATTGCAAATGATAACTTGGGATGTCCTTAATTCAAATCTGCAAAGAACTTGGCTTTGCGACTTTTAGTTTTCGCACCACAGCTTTTCAACCTATGCAAAAAATGATAATTTATTCATATATAAAACGCAAAGTAAGGCTTCTGGAATTTTGTCATAACTCACGAAATGGTAGGAGTAAAAATAAGGGATACATTGCAAATGATAACTTGGGATGTCCTTAATTCAAATCTGCAAAGAACTTGGCTGTGCGACTTTTAGTTTTCGCACCACAGCTTTTCAACCTATGCAAAAAATGATAATTTATTCATATATAAAACGCAAAGTAAGGCTTCTGGAATTTTGTCATAACTCACGAAATGGTAGGAGTAAAAATAAGGGATACATTGCAAATGATAACTTGGGATGTCCTTAATTCAAATCTGCAAAGAACTTGGCTGTGCGACTTTTAGTTTTCGCACCACAGCTTTTCAACCTATGCAAAAAATGATAATTTATTCATATATAAAACGCAAAGTAAGGCTTCTGGAATTTTGTCATAACTCACGAAATGGTAGGAGTAAAAATAAGGGATACATTGCAAATGATAACTTGGGATGTCCTTAATTCAAATCTGCAAAGAACTTGGCTGTGCGACTTTTAGTTTTCGCACCACAGCTTTTCAACCTATGCAAAAAATGATAATTTATTCATATATAAAACGCAAAGTAAGGCTTCTGGAATTTTGTCATAACTCACGAAATGGTAGGAGTAAAAATAAGGGATACATTGCAAATGATAACTTGGGATGTCCTTAATTCAAATCTGCAAAGAACTTGGCTTTGCGACTTTTAGTTTTCGCACCACAGCTTTTCAACCTATGCAAAAAATGATAATTTATTCATATATAAAACGCAAAGTAAGGCTTCTGGAATTTTGTCATAACTCACGAAATGGTAGGAGTAAAAATAAGGGATACATTGCAAATGATAACTTGGGATGTCCTTAATTCAAATCTGCAAAGAACTTGGCTGTGCGACTTTTAGTTTTCGCACCACAGCTTTTCAACCTATGCAAAAAATGATAATTTATTCATATATAAAACGCAAAGTAAGGCTTCTGGAATTTTGTCATAACTCACGAAATGGTAGGAGTAAAAATAAGGGATACATTGCAAATGATAACTTGGGATGTCCTTAATTCAAATCTGCAAAGAACTTGGCTGTGCGACTTTTAGTTTTCGCACCACAGCTTTTCAACCTATGCAAAAAATGATAATTTATTCATATATAAAACGCAAAGTAAGGCTTCTGGAATTTTGTCATAACTCACGAAATGGTAGGAGTAAAAATAAGGGATACATTGCAAATGATAACTTGGGATGTCCTTAATTCAAATCTGCAAAGAACTTGGCTGTGCGACTTTTAGTTTTCGCACCACAGCTTTTCAACCTATGCAAAAAATGATAATTTATTCATATATAAAACGCAAAGTAAGGCTTCTGGAATTTTGTCATAACTCACGAAATGGTAGGAGTAAAAATAAGGGATACATTGCAAATGATAACTTGGGATGTCCTTAATTCAAATCTGCAAAGAACTCGGCTGTGCGACTTTTAGTTTTCGCACCACAGCTTTTCAACCTATGCAAAAAATGATAATTTATTCATATATAAAACGCAAAGTAAGGCTTCTGGAATTTTGTCATAACTCACGAAATGGTAGGAGTAAAAATAAGGGATACATTGCAAATGATAACTTGGGATGTCCTTAATTCAAATCTGCAAAGAACTCGGCTGTGCGACTTTTAGTTTTCGCACCACAGCTTTTCAACCTATGCAAAAAATGATAATTTATTCATATATAAAACGCAAAGTAAGGCTTATGGAATTTTGTCATAACTCACGAAATGGTAGGAGTAAAAATAAGGGATACATTGCAAATGATAACTTGGGATGTCCTTAATTCAAATCTGCAAAGAACTTGGCTGTGCGACTTTTAGTTTTCGCACCACAGCTTTTCAACCTATGCAAAAAATGATAATTTATTCATATATAAAACGCAAAGTAAGGCTTCTGGAATTTTGTCATAACTCACGAAATGGTAGGAGTAAAAATAAGGGATACATTGCAAATGATAACTTGGGATGTCCTTAATTCAAATCTGCAAAGAACTCGGCTGTGCGACTTTTAGTTTTCGCACCACAGCTTTTCAACCTATGCAAAAAATGATAATTTATTCATATATAAAACGCAAAGTAAGGCTTCTGGAATTTTGTCATAACTCACGAAATGGTAGGAGTAAAAATAAGGGATACATTGCAAATGATAACTTGGGATGTCCTTAATTCAAATCTGCAAAGGACTTGGCTGTGCGACTTTTAGTTTTCGCACCACAGCTTTTCAACCTATGCAAAAAATGATAATTTATTCATATATAAAACGCAAAGTAAGGCTTCTGGAATTTTGTCATAACTCACGAAATGGTAGGAGTAAAAATAAGGGATACATTGCAAATGATAACTTGGGATGTCCTTAATTCAAATCTGCAAAGAACTCGGCTGTGCGACTTTTAGTTTTCGCACCACAGCTTTTCAACCTATGCAAAAAATGATAATTTATTCATATATAAAACGCAAAGTAAGGCTTCTGGAATTTTGTCATAACTCACGAAATGGTAGGAGTAAAAATAAGGGATACATTGCAAATGATAACTTGGGATGTCCTTAATTCAAATCTGCAAAGAACTTGGCTGTGCGACTTTTAGTTTTCGCACCACAGCTTTTCAACCTATGCAAAAAATGATAATTTATTCATATATAAAACGCAAAGTAAGGCTTCTGGAATTTTGTCATAACTCACGAAATGGTAGGAGTAAAAATAAGGGATACATTGCAAATGATAACTTGGGATGTCCTTAATTCAAATCTGCAAAGAACTCGGCTGTGCGACTTTTAGTTTTCGCACCACAGCTTTTCAACCTATGCAAAAAATGATAATTTATTCATATATAAAACGCAAAGTAAGGCTTCTGGAATTTTGTCATAACTCACGAAATGGTAGGAGTAAAAATAAGGGATACATTGCAAATGATAACTTGGGATGTCCTTAATTCAAATCTGCAAAGAACTTGGCTTTGCGACTTTTAGTTTTCGCACCACAGCTTTTCAACCTATGCAAAAAATGATAATTTATTCATATATAAAACGCAAAGTAAGGCTTCTGGAATTTTGTCATAACTCACGAAATGGTAGGAGTAAAAATAAGGGATACATTGCAAATGATAACTTGGGATGTCCTTAATTCAAATCTGCAAAGAACTTGGCTGTGCGACTTTTAGTTTTCGCACCACAGCTTTTCAACCTATGCAAAAAATGATAATTTATTCATATATAAAACGCAAAGTAAGGCTTCTGGAATTTTGTCATAACTCACGAAATGGTAGGAGTAAAAATAAGGGATACATTGCAAATGATAACTTGGGATGTCCTTAATTCAAATCTGCAAAGAACTTGGCTGTGCGACTTTTAGTTTTCGCACCACAGCTTTTCAACCTATGCAAAAAATGATAATTTATTCATATATAAAACGCAAAGTAAGGCTTCTGGAATTTTGTCATAACTCACGAAATGGTAGGAGTAAAAATAAGGGATACATTGCAAATGATAACTTGGGATGTCCTTAATTCAAATCTGCAAAGAACTTGGCTGTGCGACTTTTAGTTTTCGCACCACAGCTTTTCAACCTATGCAAAAAATGATAATTTATTCATATATAAAACGCAAAGTAAGGCTTCTGGAATTTTGTCATAACTCACGAAATGGTAGGAGTAAAAATAAGGGATACATTGCAAATGATAACTTGGGATGTCCTTAATTCAAATCTGCAAAGGACTTGGCTGTGCGACTTTTAGTTTTCGCACCACAGCTTTTCAACCTATGCAAAAAATGATAATTTATTCATATATAAAACGCAAAGTAAGGCTTCTGGAATTTTGTCATAACTCACGAAATGGTAGGAGTAAAAATAAGGGATACATTGCAAATGATAACTTGGGATGTCCTTAATTCAAATCTGCAAAGAACTCGGCTGTGCGACTTTTAGTTTTCGCACCACAGCTTTTCAACCTATGCAAAAAATGATAATTTATTCATATATAAAACGCAAAGTAAGGCTTCTGGAATTTTGTCATAACTCACGAAATGGTAGGAGTAAAAATAAGGGATACATTGCAAATGATAACTTGGGATGTCCTTAATTCAAATCTGCAAAGAACTTGGCTGTGCGACTTTTAGTTTTCGCACCACAGCTTTTCAACCTATGCAAAAAATGATAATTTATTCATATATAAAACGCAAAGTAAGGCTTCTGGAATTTTGTCATAACTCACGAAATGGTAGGAGTAAAAATAAGGGATACATTGCAAATGATAACTTGGGATGTCCTTAATTCAAATCTGCAAAGAACTTGGCTGTGCGACTTTTAGTTTTCGCACCACAGCTTTTCAACCTATGCAAAAAATGATAATTTATTCATATATAAAACGCAAAGTAAGGCTTCTGGAATTTTGTCATAACTCACGAAATGGTAGGAGTAAAAATAAGGGATACATTGCAAATGATAACTTGGGATGTCCTTAATTCAAATCTGCAAAGGACTTGGCTGTGCGACTTTTAGTTTTCGCACCACAGCTTTTCAACCTATGCAAAAAATGATAATTTATTCATATATAAAACGCAAAGTAAGGCTTCTGGAATTTTGTCATAACTCACGAAATGGTAGGAGTAAAAAAAAAGGGAACATTGAAAATGATAACTTGGGATGTCCTTAATTCAAATCTGCAAAGAACTTGGCTCTGCGACTTTTAGTTTTCGCACCACAGCTTTTCAACCTATGCAAAAAATGATAATTTATTCATATATAAAACGCAAAGTAAGGCTTCTGGAATTTTGTCATAACTCACGAAATGGTAGGAGTAAAAATAAGGGATACATTGCAAATGATAACTTGGGATGTCCTTAATTCAAATCTGCAAAGAACTTGGCTGTGCGACTTTTAGTTTTCGCACCACAGCTTTTCAACCTATGCAAAAAATGATAATTTATTCATATATAAAACGCAAAGTAAGGCTTCTGGAATTTTGTCATAACTCACGAAATGGTAGGAGTAAAAATAAGGGATACATTGCAAATGATAACTTGGGATGTCCTTAATTCAAATCTGCAAAGAACTTGGCTGTGCGACTTTTAGTTTTCGCACCACAGCTTTTCAACCTATGCAAAAAATGATAATTTATTCATATATAAAACGCAAAGTAAGGCTTCTGGAATTTTGTCATAACTCACGAAATGGTAGGAGTAAAAATAAGGGATACATTGCAAATGATAACTTGGGATGTCCTTAATTCAAATCTGCAAAGAACTTGGCTGTGCGACTTTTAGTTTTCGCACCACAGCTTTTCAACCTATGCAAAAAATGATAATTTATTCATATATAAAACGCAAAGTAAGGCTTCTGGAATTTTGTCATAACTCACGAAATGGTAGGAGTAAAAATAAGGGATACATTGCAAATGATAACTTGGGATGTCCTTAATTCAAATCTGCAAAGGACTTGGCTGTGCGACTTTTAGTTTTCGCACCACAGCTTTTCAACCTATGCAAAAAATGATAATTTATTCATATATAAAACGCAAAGTAAGGCTTCTGGAATTTTGTCATAACTCACGAAATGGTAGGAGTAAAAATAAGGGATACATTGCAAATGATAACTTGGGATGTCCTTAATTCAAATCTGCAAAGAACTTGGCTGTGCGACTTTTAGTTTTCGCACCACAGCTTTTCAACCTATGCAAAAAATGATAATTTATTCATATATAAAACGCAAAGTAAGGCTTCTGGAATTTTGTCATAACTCACGAAATGGTAGGAGTAAAAATAAGGGATACATTGCAAATGATAACTTGGGATGTCCTTAATTCAAATCTGCAAAGAACTTGGCTGTGCGACTTTTAGTTTTCGCACCACAGCTTTTCAACCTATGCAAAAAATGATAATTTATTCATATATAAAACGCAAAGTAAGGCTTCTGGAATTTTGTCATAACTCACGAAATGGTAGGAGTAAAAATAAGGGATACATTGCAAATGATAACTTGGGATGTCCTTAATTCAAATCTGCAAAGGACTTGGCTGTGCGACTTTTAGTTTTCGCACCACAGCTTTTCAACCTATGCAAAAAATGATAATTTATTCATATATAAAACGCAAAGTAAGGCTTCTGGAATTTTGTCATAACTCACGAAATGGTAGGAGTAAAAAAAAAGGGAACATTGAAAATGATAACTTGGGATGTCCTTAATTCAAATCTGCAAAGAACTTGGCTGTGCGACTTTTAGTTTTCGCACCACAGCTTTTCAACCTATGCAAAAAATGATAATTTATTCATATATAAAACGCAAAGTAAGGCTTCTGGAATTTTGTCATAACTCACGAAATGGTAGGAGTAAAAATAAGGGATACATTGCAAATGATAACTTGGGATGTCCTTAATTCAAATCTGCAAAGAACTTGGCTGTGCGACTTTTAGTTTTCGCACCACAGCTTTTCAACCTATGCAAAAAATGATAATTTATTCATATATAAAACGCAAAGTAAGGCTTCTGGAATTTTGTCATAACTCACGAAATGGTAGGAGTAAAAATAAGGGATACATTGCAAATGATAACTTGGGATGTCCTTAATTCAAATCTGCAAAGAACTTGGCTGTGCGACTTTTAGTTTTCGCACCACAGCTTTTCAACCTATGCAAAAAATGATAATTTATTCATATATAAAACGCAAAGTAAGGCTTCTGGAATTTTGTCATAACTCACGAAATGGTAGGAGTAAAAATAAGGGATACATTGCAAATGATAACTTGGGATGTCCTTAATTCAAATCTGCAAAGAACTTGGCTGTGCGACTTTTAGTTTTCGCACCACAGCTTTTCAACCTATGCAAAAAATGATAATTTATTCATATATAAAACGCAAAGTAAGGCTTCTGGAATTTTGTCATAACTCACGAAATGGTAGGAGTAAAAATAAGGGATACATTGCAAATGATAACTTGGGATGTCCTTAATTCAAATCTGCAAAGGACTTGGCTGTGCGACTTTTAGTTTTCGCACCACAGCTTTTCAACCTATGCAAAAAATGATAATTTATTCATATATAAAACGCAAAGTAAGGCTTCTGGAATTTTGTCATAACTCACGAAATGGTAGGAGTAAAAAAAAAGGGAACATTGAAAACGATAACTTGGGATGTCCTTAATTCAAATCTGCAAAGAACTTGGCTGTGCGACTTTTAGTTTTCGCACCACAGCTTTTCAACCTATGCAAAAAATGATAATTTATTCATATATAAAACGCAAAGTAAGGCTTCTGGAATTTTGTCATAACTCACGAAATGGTAGGAGTAAAAAAAAAGGGATACATTGCAAATGATAACTTGGGATGTCCTTAATTCAAATCTGCAAAGAACTTGGCTGTGCGACTTTTAGTTTTCGCACCACAGCTTTTCAACCTATGCAAAAAATGATAATTTATTCATATATAAAACGCAAAGTAAGGCTTCTGGAATTTTGTCATAACTCACGAAATGGTAGGAGTAAAAATAAGGGATACATTGCAAATGATAACTTGGGATGTCCTTAATTCAAATCTGCAAAGGACTTGGCTGTGCGACTTTTAGTTTTCGCACCACAGCTTTTCAACCTATGCAAAAAATGATAATTTATTCATATATAAAACGCAAAGTAAGGCTTCTGGAATTTTGTCATAACTCACGAAATGGTAGGAGTAAAAATAAGGGATACATTGCAAATGATAACTTGGGATGTCCTTAATTCAAATCTGCAAAGGACTTGGCTGTGCGACTTTTAGTTTTTGCACCACAGCTTTTCAACCTATGCAAAAAATGATAATTTATTCATATATAAAACGCAAAGTAAGGCTTCTGGAATTTTGTCATAACTCACGAAATGGTAGGAGTAAAAATAAGGGATACATTGCAAATGATAACTTGGGATGTCCTTAATTCAAATCTGCAAAGAACTTGGCTGTGCGACTTTTAGTTTTCGCACCACAGCTTTTCAACCTATGCAAAAAATGATAACTTATTCATATATAAAACGCAAAGTAAGGCTTCTGGAATTTTGTCATAACTCACGAAATGGTAGGAGTAAAAATAAGGGATACATTGCAAATGATAACTTGGGATGTCCTTAATTCAAATCTGCAAAGAACTTGGCTGTGCGACTTTTAGTTTTCGCACCACAGCTTTTCAACCTATGCAAAAAATGATAATTTATTCATATATAAAACGCAAAGTAAGGCTTCTGGAATTTTGTCATAACTCACGAAATGGTAGGAGTAAAAAAAAAGGGAACATTGAAAATGATAACTTGGGATGTCCTTAATTCAAATCTGCAAAGAACTTGGCTTTGCGACTTTTAGTTTTCGCACCACAGCTTTTCAACCTATGCAAAAAATGATAATTTATTCATATATAAAACGCAAAGTAAGGCTTCTGGAATTTTGTCATAACTCACGAAATGGTAGGAGTAAAAATAAGGGATACATTGCAAATGATAACTTGGGATGTCCTTAATTCAAATCTGCAAAGAACTTGGCTGTGCGACTTTTAGTTTTCGCACCACAGCTTTTCAACCTATGCAAAAAATGATAATTTATTCATATATAAAACGCAAAGTAAGGCTTCTGGAATTTTGTCATAACTCACGAAATGGTAGGAGTAAAAATAAGGGATACATTGCAAATGATAACTTGGGATGTCCTTAATTCAAATCTGCAAAGAACTTGGCTGTGCGACTTTTAGTTTTCGCACCACAGCTTTTCAACCTATGCAAAAAATGATAATTTATTCATATATAAAACGCAAAGTAAGGCTTCTGGAATTTTGTCATAACTCACGAAATGGTAGGAGTAAAAATAAGGGATACATTGCAAATGATAACTTGGGATGTCCTTAATTCAAATCTGCAAAGAACTTGGCTGTGCGACTTTTAGTTTTCGCACCACAGCTTTTCAACCTATGCAAAAAATGATAATTTATTCATATATAAAACGCAAAGTAAGGCTTCTGGAATTTTGTCATAACTCACGAAATGGTAGGAGTAAAAATAAGGGATACATTGCAAATGATAACTTGGGATGTCCTTAATTCAAATCTGCAAAGAACTTGGCTGTGCGACTTTTAGTTTTCGCACCACAGCTTTTCAACCTATGCAAAAAATGATAATTTATTCATATATAAAACGCAAAGTAAGGCTTCTGGAATTTTGTCATAACTCACGAAATGGTAGGAGTAAAAATAAGGGATACATTGCAAATGATAACTTGGGATGTCCTTAATTCAAATCTGCAAAGAACTTGGCTGTGCGACTTTTAGTTTTCGCACCACAGCTTTTCAACCTATGCAAAAAATGATAATTTATTCATATATAAAACGCAAAGTAAGGCTTCTGGAATTTTGTCATAACTCACGAAATGGTAGGAGTAAAAATAAGGGATACATTGCAAATGATAACTTGGGATGTCCTTAATTCAAATCTGCAAAGAACTTGGCTGTGCGACTTTTAGTTTTCGCACCACAGCTTTTCAACCTATGCAAAAAATGATAATTTATTCATATATAAAACGCAAAGTAAGGCTTCTGGAATTTTGTCATAACTCACGAAATGGTAGGAGTAAAAATAAGGGATACATTGCAAATGATAACTTGGGATGTCCTTAATTCAAATCTGCAAAGAACTTGGCTGTGCGACTTTTAGTTTTCGCACCACAGCTTTTCAACCTATGCAAAAAATGATAATTTATTCATATATAAAACGCAAAGTAAGGCTTCTGGAATTTTGTCATAACTCACGAAATGGTAGGAGTAAAAATAAGGGATACATTGCAAATGATAACTTGGGATGTCCTTAATTCAAATCTGCAAAGAACTTGGCTGTGCGACTTTTAGTTTTCGCACCACAGCTTTTCAACCTATGCAAAAAATGATAATTTATTCATATATAAAACGCAAAGTAAGGCTTCTGGAATTTTGTCATAACTCACGAAATGGTAGGAGTAAAAATAAGGGATACATTGCAAATGATAACTTGGGATGTCCTTAATTCAAATCTGCAAAGAACTTGGCTGTGCGACTTTTAGTTTTCGCACCACAGCTTTTCAACCTATGCAAAAAATGATAATTTATTCATATATAAAACGCAAAGTAAGGCTTCTGGAATTTTGTCATAACTCACGAAATGGTAGGAGTAAAAATAAGGGATACATTGCAAATGATAACTTGGGATGTCCTTAATTCAAATCTGCAAAGAACTCGGCTGTGCGACTTTTAGTTTTCGCACCACAGCTTTTCAACCTATGCAAAAAATGATAATTTATTCATATATAAAACGCAAAGTAAGGCTTCTGGAATTTTGTCATAACTCACGAAATGGTAGGAGTAAAAAAAAAGGGAACATTGAAAATGATAACTTGGGATGTCCTTAATTCAAATCTGCAAAGAACTTGGCTTTGCGACTTTTAGTTTTCGCACCACAGCTTTTCAACCTATGCAAAAAATGATAATTTATTCATATATAAAACGCAAAGTAAGGCTTCTGGAATTTTGTCATAACTCACGAAATGGTAGGAGTAAAAATAAGGGATACATTGCAAATGATAACTTGGGATGTCCTTAATTCAAATCTGCAAAGAACTTGGCTGTGCGACTTTTAGTTTTCGCACCACAGCTTTTCAACCTATGCAAAAAATGATAATTTATTCATATATAAAACGCAAAGTAAGGCTTCTGGAATTTTGTCATAACTCACGAAATGGTAGGAGTAAAAATAAGGGATACATTGCAAATGATAACTTGGGATGTCCTTAATTCAAATCTGCAAAGAACTTGGCTGTGCGACTTTTAGTTTTCGCACCACAGCTTTTCAACCTATGCAAAAAATGATAATTTATTCATATATAAAACGCAAAGTAAGGCTTCTGGAATTTTGTCATAACTCACGAAATGGTAGGAGTAAAAATAAGGGTTACATTGCAAATGATAACTTGGGATGTCCTTAATTCAAATCTGCAAAGAACTCGGCTGTGCGACTTTTAGTTTTCGCACCACAGCTTTTCAACCTATGCAAAAAATGATAATTTATTCATATATAAAACGCAAAGTAAGGCTTCTGGAATTTTGTCATAACTCACGAAATGGTAGGAGTAAAAATAAGGGATACATTGCAAATGATAACTTGGGATGTCCTTAATTCAAATCTGCAAAGAACTTGGCTGTGCGACTTTTAGTTTTCGCACCACAGCTTTTCAACCTATGCAAAAAATGATAATTTATTCATATATAAGACCCAAAGTAAGGCTTCTGGAATTTTGTCATAACTCACGAAATGGTAGGAGTAAAAATAAGGGATACATTGCAAATGATAACTTGGGATGTCCTTAATTCAAATCTGCAAAGGACTTGGCTGTGCGACTTTTAGTTTTCGCACCACAGCTTTTCAACCTATGCAAAAAATGATAATTTATTCATATATAAAACGCAAAGTAAGGCTTCTGGAATTTTGTCATAACTCACGAAATGGTAGGAGTAAAAATAAGGGATACATTGCAAATGATAACTTGGGATGTCCTTAATTCAAATCTGCAAAGAACTTGGCTTTGCGACTTTTAGTTTTCGCACCACAGCTTTTCAACCTATGCAAAAAATGATAATTTATTCATATATAAAACGCAAAGTAAGGCTTCTGGAATTTTGTCATAACTCACGAAATGGTAGGAGTAAAAATAAGGGATACATTGCAAATGATAACTTGGGATGTCCTTAATTCAAATCTGCAAAGAACTTGGCTGTGCGACTTTTAGTTTTCGCACCACAGCTTTTCAACCTATGCAAAAAATGATAATTTATTCATATATAAAACGCAAAGTAAGGCTTCTGGAATTTTGTCATAACTCACGAAATGGTAGGAGTAAAAATAAGGGATACATTGCAAATGATAACTTGGGATGTCCTTAATTCAAATCTGCAAAGGACTTGGCTGTGCGACTTTTAGTTTTCGCACCACAGCTTTTCAACCTATGCAAAAAATGATAATTTATTCATATATAAAACGCAAAGTAAGGCTTCTGGAATTTTGTCATAACTCACGAAATGGTAGGAGTAAAAATAAGGGATACATTGCAAATGATAACTTGGGATGTCCTTAATTCAAATCTGCAAAGAACTCGGCTGTGCGACTTTTAGTTTTCGCACCACAGCTTTTCAACCTATGCAAAAAATGATAATTTATTCATATATAAAACGCAAAGTAAGGCTTCTGGAATTTTGTCATAACTCACGAAATGGTAGGAGTAAAAATAAGGGATACATTGCAAATGATAACTTGGGATGTCCTTAATTCAAATCTGCAAAGGACTTGGCTGTGCGACTTTTAGTTTTCGCACCACAGCTTTTCAACCTATGCAAAAAATGATAATTTATTCATATATAAAACGCAAAGTAAGGCTTCTGGAATTTTGTCATAACTCACGAAATGGTAGGAGTAAAAATAAGGGATACATTGCAAATGATAACTTGGGATGTCCTTAATTCAAATCTGCAAAGAACTTGGCTGTGCGACTTTTAGTTTTCGCACCACAGCTTTTCAACCTATGCAAAAAATGATAATTTATTCATATATAAAACGCAAAGTAAGGCTTCTGGAATTTTGTCATAACTCACGAAATGGTAGGAGTAAAAAAAAAGGGTACATTGAAAATGATAACTTGGGATGTCCTTAATTCAAATCTGCAAAGAACTCGGCTGTGCGACTTTTAGTTTTCGCACCACAGCTTTTCAACCTATGCAAAAAATGATAATTTATTCATATATAAAACGCAAAGTAAGGCTTCTGGAATTTTGTCATAACTCACGAAATGGTAGGAGTAAAAATAAGGGATACATTGCAAATGATAACTTGGGATGTCCTTAATTCAAATCTGCAAAGAACTTGGCTGTGCGACTTTTAGTTTTCGCACCACAGCTTTTCAACCTATGCAAAAAATGATAATTTATTCATATATAAAACGCAAAGTAAGGCTTCTGGAATTTTGTCATAACTCACGAAATGGTAGGAGTAAAAATAAGGGATACATTGCAAATGATAACTTGGGATGTCCTTAATTCAAATCTGCAAAGAACTTGGCTTTGCGACTTTTAGTTTTCGCACCACAGCTTTTCAACCTATGCAAAAAATGATAACTTATTCATATATAAAACGCAAAGTAAGGCTTCTGGAATTTTGTCATAACTCACGAAATGGTAGGAGTAAAAATAAGGGATACATTGCAAATGATAACTTGGGATGTCCTTAATTCAAATCTGCAAAGAACTTGGCTGTGCGACTTTTAGTTTTCGCACCACAGCTTTTCAACCTATGCAAAAAATGATAATTTATTCATATATAAAACGCAAAGTAAGGCTTCTGGAATTTTGTCATAACTCACGAAATGGTAG